>JAJOOR010058443.1:0-10132 GCA_036250505.1 Solanum acaule | reverse complement strand
AGGCACTTTAACTTGTATAAAATAGAACAAATAGACACACATGTCCTACATGGCATCCTACATGTCATTTTTTGTCCTATGTGGTGTCCTACGTGTATTGTGCCATGTAGGACTCGTGTGTTTACTTGTTCTACTTTATACAAGTTAAAGTGCCTATTTGTGCACTATGAAAGTTGGAGGTCAAAGTTAAAATTTGAAGCCAAGTTTAGGGTCCAATATATGTATTATGCCTATAATAATGACTACATTTTATATCTTTTATTCGCTGTATTTTGTATACATTTTTTATTTTTCTATTTATACACTACTACATCTTTAAGTACAATAAACTAAATAAGGAATTGACTCTAAATATAACCCACTATCCTTATTTATGTCCATACAATGAGCAACTTCCCATTATTAACATTAGAACTGATAATTACTTTTTTAAAGACATATCCGATCATATTCTTATCAGTTTAAATACCCCATTCTCTTGTTGTCTCAAAAGATGTGGTATTAATATGTCATAATAATGACTGAATAAAACTTAGAAAAAACGTTAACTAAAAAATCAATGAAGGTAAAAACTAAAATACATTTAACTAAAAATACACAGGAATACATACCCATATATTTAGAATATACCTTTTCAGTAAATATACAATTATTGAATAAAACTGATTTTACTTGCATACAACTGTTTTTTATTGGATTTAACTTTAAACATGAACATATTATAACCAATGTGATATTTTAGGAGCCACAATAAATCCGATTATAAATTCATCCTGAACAAAGTTATGCTACCGATATTTCTTGATAAAAATGGCTAAACAAGACTAAATCATGTGAGCAATTACAATTTAGCAATATTAATATACATAAATATAGTTAAATAAGAGACAGAGAATATGCATACAAAAATATATAGTTAAATACTAATATACAAAAATTTAGTTAAATATGATACTACGAATATGCATACAAAAATATAGTTAAATACTATATACATAAATATAGTTTAAAAAGATACAAAATTAAGAATATGCATACAAAAATGAAGCCTGTCAACGATTCTTAATTGCCCAGAAAGAAATTCACTTATTCATTAATTAAAATACTTTAAGCTAAAAATGACTAGACATATATCCAAAATGAAATACCTTTGTCATCACTCAAGTACTCTGCAAATATAAGCAAATACAGTCCACAATCCCTGTACATATATATAATTTGTTAAATAATAGATTTCGTAGAGCTATATCAATTTATAGAATGATGAAACAATTTTGTAAACATACATTGCACCATATCGCTGCTGAGGTATATCTTGCACGTACGTCACATCGAATTGAATGTTCAGATCTTGCGTATCGTCCATGTTATCGTCATAATACATGGACAGATACATCGTCAGAAGCTGAGCAAGCTTTTGAATTTCCTTCCTATCAAAAGAATCTTGTCCTGCTGGTGTGTATGAGTCATATACATGAATGTGTCGTTCAACGAATGACAGAACAATACTCAATGGTTCTTCTGCTTCACATTAACTGGTATGAGCACGTTGTTGACTGTATTTCATGGAATAGCAGCCATCAATTGTAGTCATTTATGTATTCACGTATGTCGTTTTCAATGTTTGCAACACAAACTTTGCTTTCAACGTTAGCATATGCGACATAAATGTCAGCAATCTTTGTCTTGAACACACAATCAACAGTTGGGTATCTGTATCGGTTGTTAACGTTGTACTTGCTTTTTTTACGCAAGTAATAGAGAACCACATCGATGTGTTGTGATAAATCGATATCCTACAAATGAAAAATGTATTACTTGTATGGTTAGCATCTAAAACTCAAAGTATTAATATATTCAGGATTCAAGTATCTATTAAAACTTAATGTATCAATATATCAAACAATGTAAGTATATAAATTTACCATATGATCACGATAATTTAAAAAATGAATACACTAGTTGTTAAACAAAAAATGAATATAACAATATAGAATACAATGAATACATTGTTGTTAAACACAAAAATGAATATGTTGGACAAACTAGATATATAAACAAGGTGTGGGTATCAAACTGTATAAGTATTCAGGTCAATTTTTTCCCATAATACTTGAGGTTTGGTGTTAACTCAAAATTTTTTTATTATAGAAATGCAATATTAGTGTATTCAATTATACTTGTATTTCCTAATCACCTTTTTTATATTGGACAGAGTACTTATGTATCCAAATATAACTGTATTCGCAAATCAACATTTCAACTTGTGCTTATATAACAATGCAAGTATCTATGTATATAAAGATAGTTACATTTCAATACTGTTGTTAAACAAAAAGATGGATACATTAGACAAGCGATAAACAAGATACAATTTGTGGGTATCAAACTGTATAAGTATGCTTCTATATAAAAAATTGAAAATACCAACAAACGTCAATCTTTTTTTGGTCAATTTTGTTCTATAGTACTTGAGGTTTTGTGTTAACTCAAGCATTTTATTATAAAAATATAGTATTAATGTATCCAACTATACTTGAATTTCCTAATCAACTTTTTAAATTTGATATAGTACTTATGTATTCAGATATAATTGTATTCACAGATCAACATTTTAATTTGTGCTTATATAATAATATATATGCCAATATATATATTCTGCTATATGCAAAATTGACAATCAGAGAACCCTCAATCTCTTTTTGTTCATGTTCTTGTAGTACTCATTTTTTAACAACTATATAGATGCGAAATCAATTTGTTTAACAATTTCAATACAAGAGGACAATCCATAATGACAATGTCATACAATACATGTGTTGAGATATATAAGTAAATGACATCAAACTAAAAAAATAAAGCATACAAACCTCAGTCTCATTTTCCTCTTGTTCCTACTCGACTGCTCTTTTTTTCACATCCACTTGAATCAAGATTGTCGAATTTCTCCTTTTTCAAGATAAGTTTTCACTTCTAAAGGTTCTGAACCTTCTTTCCTCTTTACTAATTTTGTATGTTCGATTTCTTCAAGCAGATTTAAGGGTATAGGGTCATTAACCTTCTTTGTTCTTTTCCATTCACTATATCAACAATAGAGCCTGCAATTTTGGCTTGTTGTTGAGTAATACACAAATCAAAAGAAGATAGTTTGTCTAACAATTTGTTAAATAAATGTATACCACTCGTAACCCTCCTCGTACCAATTTCAACCATTGAAATGGATATACAAATTCTTGAATCAAAATCCTATGAAAATAGATGAAAATATAGATGAGTAAATATATAATATTCATAATAACGAGATAAAGATGCAATTAGAAGATACTTGATGGATACAAATCACAAAAATGGTTCCCAAATAATGTAAAAGGATCTTGAATTTGAATGAATTTGGCGGGGAAATAAGAAAATATATGATATATGAATATTGATGAAAGAGAAAAAGTTGATGATGGTAAACATTGGAAAAAGATCACATAAAAAGTGTCTGCCATAATTAATTAGGCATTCAATAATAACCTTCCTATTTAATATTTATTTATATTAAATATATATATAAAAAATATTTATTTGTATATAATTAACTTTGCTATTTATTGTGTAGTTATATCCATATATCATGAAAAAAAATAGCTATTTTTCTTGAATATATAGGGATGTTTGTCATATTCTGTAGTTTTTCCATATTTTATTTTGAAAGACATTGTCTAGTTTGAACAAAACTTAATAAATCTAGTGGATTTAAAAATGGTGCAAAAAGAAATGTTTAAAAATAAAATAAAATTGCCAAATGAAGTTTATAAAAGCTAAAGTATAAAAGTTTGTTTCTAACTAAAAGTACCCAAATCCAAACATCTATATTAAGTCAACTATTATGAATCCAAATTAGAAATATCTAAATCACACAAGCAAGTATAACATGTAAAGAAAAACACGTAAACAAATAATGCAAAAATGTAAGTAGCCATAAGTGACTCCTGTTATGTCGTAATTTTACTATCTTTAGAAACATCACTTTTTGAAATGTTCTAAGTGTAAAACAATTTGAGAAAAATACTTAGAAAAGAGTCATCACTTAATTTTATAAAGAAATTAAGAAAACTTAATTTAAAAAGACTCTAACAGATCAAATCTTTATAAGTTTAGAGAAAATGGGTAAGAGATTCTCATTTACACTTCAAGAAGGTTTTTAAAGCATTTGAAATGCCCGTTAACACGCGGTTATCCTACGAGTTGACAAAAATATTTTTTCGACTATTTTTTAAGAAAATGGTTTATTATTATATAATAATAGTGACAATAATTTACAACATTCGATTAACTTGAGAAAGTAGTTAAAAGAACAATTTTTAAATTTTAAGAAAATGAAACCCTAATTGAAACAACTTGGTTAATTTGGATTTAACAAAATTAGATTAATTAGATTTTATTTAAAATCATTTTCAGAAATAATAATTCGAACCAACTTGGTCAATTAAACCATGAAAACTATTTTTTATTAACTGAAAATAAATAAATAAAATTTACTAAAGATATTCAATAAAAGTATAAGAGTTGATTAAAAATGAAATTTTATTAAAATAAACTAACATAAAAAATATAGTTCATCTTTTCAGGAGCAGCTATCTGGAACCAACAAGCTTGACCGTGAAGCTTTTACACCACTATGAGCTTAACTCGAACAAGAAGAGAATCGATACAAAATAAAAACTAGCTCTTGATTTTTTTGTCCTTTCGAGAAAAATAAATAAACTTCTATTTTTGGAATGAATAATCTCGTCTCCAACTTCTCTTAATCCTCCTTCTCAATAGTGACCGCAAGAGATGAATATATAGAGGGAAATTTGGGGGGTGGGACAGGGCAGAAATTTTGAATTGATATGCTATTTTCAAGGCAAAAGGTGAAAAGGAAAAAGTCGCTCTGAGACTTGCGAGAAAAGGGGAAAAGGAGACGGCGGGTGATGGTTGTTGCAGGCGAGGAGGATGGTGCAGGTACTGTTGCGCTGTTTGGGGCTGCTACTGATGTTGACATGATTTTTCTCTAGGCATATGGGTTCGCTGAGAAAGGAGACACAATTTTCGGGTTTCTTTTCTGGTTCTGTACATTTCTGGGTTCTCACAATTTGGGTTTGCAGCCTTCTGCTCACTGTTCTCGCGTGGAGAAGAGGAGAGTAGCGGGTCGGGTTGTGGTTTATTGTTGTTGTACACTAGAAATTAAATGGGTTTGGGTTTAGGGAAAATTACGCGGTTAAACAAAGTTATACTACTTAATTACTCATCATAGTTATAGTTTGCTATAATTACCACTCGCAACTAACATTATACATTAATTATGTGGGCTGACTTCGAATTTGTATAACTAACCACGTTTGTATATGTATAATTCGCCAAAATATACAAATACATACGTATAATATACAATTATCTACCGATATACATATACAATTCACCTCTCTCCCACTATTTGCCCTCTCTCGCTCGCCTCTCTCCTCCCTATAACATGTAGCTACAAATTGTAATTATCAAACTATAGCTATGAAGAGTAATTAGGCTATTTTTGAGTAGTCATATGTGAAAGTTCCTCTTGGGTTTATTGGAGAAATATTGTATTGTTGGTGGGCTGGGAATGGTGTTGGGCTGCTAGATTGGCCCAAAATTAGTCTTTTAAAAATGAGTTGAAGAAAATGGTTAGATTTTGAATTGAGGATTTGGCCAATGGATTTCAATTATGGCCAATTAGATTTAAGAAGTTAACCTAATTGAGTTGATTTGTAAATTAGGCTAAAATTTGAATAGGATAAATTAATATAATTAATTTACAAGCTTCTTAATCTTAACAAAATAAAATAATTAACTTAATTGTAAATTAATGATTCAAAATTATAACCGTAATTTAAAATAAACTAATTTAGTAAAATATTTACTAAAAAATAAAATCCTTTTTGAGATGATTTTTGAATATTCATAAAATGTAATAAATACATACAAAATTATATAGAATACATATATTAGTTTAAAAATCATAAAGATGACAGGATTACTTAAATGACTTGGAAAATATTTTGAATTTTATAAAGTCAATTATTTCACATCGTTGGGAATTTAAGAAGCTCGGTGATTAATTTATATTGTGGAGGGTCAAAATTGAGTGTCAACATTCGTGGCTATCTAGATCTGACAAATTGTGATGATATTATGAAGACTCTGCTATGTGAATAATAGTGTATTACTTGTAATGTGTTCTAATACTTGCGAAATTGTTAGGATGGGCTGGTTCTAAATTCTATGCAAATTGCAGTTTGAGTAGGTTCAGAAAGTGTGACAGGGTGCTTGTGTTCGATATCACTTTACTTAGGGTTTGCTAGGAACGCTTGTTGAGTACCATTATTGGTTGATACTTACTCCCTTGCTTTCCACACCTGTGTAGGTTACGAGTCTGGATCATCTTGATCATCCTCTCGCATCTTCATTCGAGACTTGCCTTTGGGGTTCGTGATCATCTCAACAGTTATCACATACTCTTGATTATGTCTTTCTATTATCCCATTATTGTAGGCTTGTACTTCTTTTGAATCTGTTGTAGTATTTAGAGGTTTGTACATGTGACACTAGGTTTTCGGGAAAAGTTATGTTATATTAAGAGTTTTGCATTATTATGTTATGTTTAGTTCTTGATTTCTTTCTTACTTATGCTATTGCCATTGCCAAGGGTTGTTTAAGCCACTACTAGAAAACTGTAAATACCTACGAATTTTACTTGAGAATTATTTCAGCAGAAATTTCCCACGAATTTTCAAGTGAAAAAATGAAATTCCTAAACTATAGACTTTCTTACCTGCGAAAAATAGTTTTCCAGAAAAATTGATGGGTAAATTTGGGACCATTTTGCAAAATTATTACTTGGGGAATTATTTGCGGCAAATAATTTGTAAGTATCATTTTCATAGGTAAATTCGCAAGTAATGAAAAAAGGATTTTTTTAATCTTCTAGCAAGAAAATTCCTAGATAAATTTACTTGCAAATAATTAGTTGGAAATTTATCTAGAAATATTTTTTGTGTTATTACCTGGGGATTCATGTTCTATGAATTTTATTGGAGATTTACTTGGAAATTTTCTTACTTGAAGAATTACTTAGGGATTTTATTGTTATGAATTTAATTTGAGATTTTTTGAGGGATTTACTTGGAAATATGCAAACTTGAAAGTTTTTTCATAAAATTTAATTTGAATTTTTTTTTATTGAAATCTAAGGATTTTTTTTTAAATTAGGAGTCCTCGGGGAATATTTTCTTAAAAATATATTTACCAAAATTAAAAAATATAATAATATAAAAAAGGACAAATAATCACTAGAGTAAAATTTATTAAATAATTACTCTATTTTCAGGTTTAATAAATGGGAGAAGACACAAGTACCCCCCTAGACTATGATCGATTCCAGAGACACACTTTAACTAAACTAAGCCTATTACCCTCCTTAACTCATTTTATATATAATATTGTACAACTTTTGGCTTATGTGGCACACCCCGTGACTATACGCAGTTGAGGCGCGTGGGATATATTTGGATGCCACATAAGCCAAAAAGGTGTATAATATTACAATAAAGAATGAGTTCTGGGAGGTAATAGGACCTTAGTTTAGTTAAGGTGTGTCTCTGGGATTTGAGTCATAGTCTAGGGAGGTGCTTCTACCTTTTCCATTAATAAATTATTATGCAATAATATCAATTCAATAAGGTGTTGGAACATTATCATATATTTTAGGATGAATATTTTTAACATATATATCATTAATATTTAATCTCACTAAAAATCAATGTTATCATTTTTTATTGTTTTATTTGAAAGAAACAAAGAATTAAAATTATATGGCTAGTTATTTATCAAATAGAAAAATAATTATCATAAATATTTATCAATCTAATACGGTATTGGAACATTACCATAAATTTTAGGATGAATATTTTTATATATTAATATATTATATCACTAAAAATTAATGATACCATTTTTTTATTTTGTTTTTTTATTTAAAAGATACAAAGAATTAAAATTATATGGCTAGTTGTTTATCCAACAGAAAAGTAGCTATCATAAATATTTGTCAAACTAATATGGTGTTGGAACATTAACATAAATTTTACAATAAATAGTTTTAACTTATATATAATTAATATTTCATCTCACTAAAAACCAATGATACTATTTTTTATTTGAAAGATAGAAAGGATTAAAATTATATGGCTAGTCATTTATCCAACAGAAAAATAACTATCATAAAGGTTTAATTACCCCTTGTTGATAGAAATATGAAAAGAAAAATAAATAATTTTTACTTGTATATCCAATTGGTATATTATATTTTTACTAGCACTAAAAATATGTAATTTCTCTATAGTAAGTTATTGAATGATATTTTTTCCAAATATAAAATTAAGTATATTAAAATATAATAATTATTAAAAGATAAATTAAAATTATAAATACCAAATTACCTAATAAGATACTATCAATTATTGATTTATAACTTCCTTGCACATTAAATTTATAAGTATATTTATATTTTCAATTATTTATTTATAGAATTTTGTCTACATTTAATAAGCTTCGTTATCGATATTATCTCATAGAAAGTGTAAGCATAATTTTTTTATGATATGTTGAGTGATAGTGATTTATTTTAATATATAAATAGTTGTCATGCTTTATTTTTGAAGAGCTAAATCATATGAACTTAACTCAACATTTTAATATATATTTCGTTCGCATATTAATATGAGAGGAGTTTATAGTACTTTTTGTGTCATGAATATCTAAATTGTATTTTTAATAATCAATTAATTTAATTACATTTAACTTTAAAAATTAATTAAATTGAAGAAAAACACCAAAATTTAGTGTAATGCTAGTGGTACCTTTTACCACATCGGTGGAAGACACATGATCTTTAGCATTTATAATGCTATTAGTTAGAGCATTGGTAGAATAGGGTAATTTCATATAGTTTGGGCATTAGGTAGTTTGATAGGATTAAGTTAGTGCAATTTTAGGCATTAGGTGGTGAGATAGGATTAGTAAGTGCAATTACGTAGGCTGGACTAGGATTAAGATAGTGCAATTAAGTAGGTGTCTATGTATGTGTATGGGGTGTCCTATGTGGATGGAGTTCAAGAACAAAATAATTAATTAGGAGACATTAATTAATATTGTCTAGAAAAAATCTTTTTTTGTTATTTTTTACAAAAAGAATTTGGTATATATTTTGCAAGAAAATTTCCAAGTAATTTACTTGCGAAATATAAATTCCTAGGTCAATTTCTTGGGGATTTTAAAATTCGCAGGAAAAAATTACCTACGAAAGTTTTACCGTCAAATATTTTTGGTAGGAAAATCCACAGGAAACTTAGTTTTTTGTGAATTTTCGTATGCAGCCCCTAGGAAAATCCCCATGTAATCCACATTTTTCTTGTAGTGGGCTGACCTGTATTGGTGGGATAAGACAGGTGTCACCACACCTGACTTTTGGATCGTGACAAGGACGAATTCAAACCCTACCCTAGGGGCAGAAATACCTTCTCTAAGGCCTAGGAATTGAACTACAAAAGTAGAAAATAGAAATGCTCACCTTTAAGAAGATTCTTGATGAAAAAATGTTTGAAATATGCCCTAGGTTAACTTTCTACTCCCACCATGATCAATCTAAGAGAATCAAACGAGTGTTACATTGATGGAAGACTTACCTTGAAGGAGAAAATTAATGAAAAACTAAAGAAATCGCCTCCCTTGCCCTAGCCTGACCTTGAACGAGTTTTGGGAGTAAAATATATAAGAGAATAACACAATAACCAATGTAGGCTATAACTAAATTAAATATACCCAGTAATAATAAAATAAAAAAGGAAATACAGCATAGATGAGGAGAATTTCTATTTTTTTGGGAAAATGCACAAGTATCCCCCAGCTTATGTCCAAAATCCCTGAGACACACCTAATCTTTACTAAGGTCCTATTACCCCCGAACTTACTTTTTAATTAATTTTCTACCCCTTTTCGGCCTACGTGGCACTATCCTTGAAAAAATTGTCAACACGCGCTGGACCCACAAGATAGTGCCACGTAGGCCGAA
>JAJOOR010058442.1:0-15466 GCA_036250505.1 Solanum acaule | reverse complement strand
CCTGTACTGGAGGTGCCAGTACTATTGCCTACTCTGAAATAGAGGAGTCGGAGTAGTGGATCGAGGATTTCTGATCTGAGATGGGTCGTTCATTTGTTTAGATCGTAACTTATTCCTTTGTGCCTCCATCAGTTAATCTTCATCAAAACCCATGCTCTCACTATCATATGTTATTGTGTCATTAGTGTAAAAGCCAGTACTATCAGAACTTGCATCTGATAGCTGAACAGTTTTGTCCTTGCCTTTGCCATTTCCACCAGTTGTGGAAATTTTGTTGGCCTTGTGCATGGATGCAGTTCCATCCTCATTGATTATGATCCTTTTTCCTCTGCGTCGGGGTTGTGTGTTGCCACCAACTTTGTTGGGTTTTGTCATACCTGCAAAAGATTTAGGAGGAGTTAAGGAAGAAAAATAAAATCACAGTCAATCTACTGCAAAAAGGCTCGCCAAGTGGATCGGTGAGTCGCCGAACCTCTTTCGGTGAGCAATAGGTTTTCCACTAAAAGTTACAGTGCATAAAAGTCTCACGGGTAGCATACAGAAGGCGGTTAAGAGTACTTTCGGTGAGTCACCTAGTGCACTCGGCGACCCATGGCTTCTCACCGAATTTCACAGTTTTATCCAATTTGATCTGATACCAAGGGCAAGATGGAGACATTGGGCGAACCGCCGAACGATTTGGCGAGCTCGACCCAACTCGCCGAATGGTCCAACGTGCCCATTTTCAATCAATCTTTCTGAATTCAATCCCGCAAACCGCGAAAGCAAAATCAAAGTATGCACTAACGAAATTCAAACAAGACCCATACTACCCATCACCCCGGAATACTCAGATTTCTTTCAGACTTGCCGCATTTGGCCATTCGTCGATATGTACTCTTAAGAGCGGTGTTACCCTTTCTATCATTGAACAAATTTTTGACATTTAGCACAAACATGGGCTACTCATACTTCACCCAGACAATCAAAACAACATGCAAGCACAACCCAATGAGGCTTCGTTCAATTATCATCACAACAAATACTGGCATCTGACGATCAAAACACTACGGGGGCATGATTCTCAAATTGAAACAGGCATTCTAATTATAACAGAGAGGCCCACCACACATCAATAAGATATGATCATTTCACAAGAGTTCAAACTATTCGAAAGAAAAATTGGGGTTTGGCTAAATAACCTTTTGCGCTGATTTAAATGTGATTGAAAAGCTAGGCAACAAAGAAATCCACTTCAGGCCACAGATCACTAAACCAAAATATTAGTAGGATATAAGAATATAGAAAATACTACCTTGGTGTGAATTTGTGAAGATTTAAAACGAGGGAAAGTGAAGGATTTCAGATTTTTGAGAACTTTGGTCATTATGAACCGTCCAGTTCGCGCTAGTTCGACGGCATTAGTTGCAATCGCTGATCCACTCGGCGTATCGCCAAGTGGTCCCTTGTCCCGCCGATTGTTACAAACTTATAAATTTCTTGGGATCAAGATGGCGGTCTAAGTCAAAATCGCTGACCTGCTCGGCAATGCATCGACCTGTTCACTGATTTGCCGACTAACCTTTTTCTGGCCAATTTGTATTTTTCACCACTTTCCTCATTCAAACCTACACCACTAACACACCATTATATGTAAAAGAAAATTTTTAAGCATTTAAAGCCTTGGGTTGCCTCCCAAGAAGCGCCTTATTTAACGTCGTGGCTTGACGTGAGTCCTTACTCATTCCCCATTGGTTGGGTTGGTACTGGTGTTACTAGGTAACCCCAATAGTTTGTTTGAGTGAAGAGGAGGCACCGCATAATTCAAGAGTGTCCTGATCAGTTAGATCGATCTAGAATGAGAACCAACCATTTGATTTAACACTTCAATACTCTCCTTTATTTCTTCCAACATGTGATCTTGTTCGGTGATCTTTTGGAGAATAATTTTGAGGGTGTTCTCGACACGGTTGTTCTCCCTGCATCTAGACTGCTTCCTCTCGTGAGGAGGTATGTACCTCCCTTGACCCTTGCACTGGTTTTCCACCTCTATTATTTTGGTGGATAACTCGTGTAACTGAGTTACCAGTGCGGGTAATGTGAAGTCTCTCTCGACTTCTTCCTTTATCTCAGCCGAGTTGCCACTATTTCCCCAGCCACGATCAGGGAACCTACTTACACCAACAAACTTAAAGAAAAACAAAACTAAAAATAAGGTTAGTAAACTACAACTAACAAGAATAAGAATTCTACTATTCTAAGAATTCTCAAATAACATCACTCCCCACCAGCGGCACCAATTTGATGTTTAGCATATTCAACGACACAACTTCCAGTACGTGTGTCTATGATCGTGTAGTAGTATAGTAACCCAACCAAGGGTTGGGATTGTGTCCCAAGGGAGCGGTTTTGAGAATTAATAGACAAATAAAATTTGGTTCTAACTAGTCGTAGCTAAAGACATTAACAATTAAAAACATTGTAAATTAAAGGGGGACACAAAAGTGTCAAATATCAATTTTGGGTGTTTGTCACAAGTATAGCAAAAATAACGAAAATAGCAAGTAAATCATGTATGGGGAAGAGTTCTTGGGATGTGACCGCAATTCAAGTTGAGATAAATAGTTGGGTACATGCTTTCGATAGGAAATTTGCAAGATAATAGTGACTAGGCTAAGCTTTAGATGGACATAAGTTCCCTTTCGAGCAACTTACCCCGTTTCAAATGCGTTCCTCTCGGACACCCATTTGCCGCATGAAGGCCAACCTGCGCCTTACCCCACTCACTCTCTCCAGCTGGGTGTTAGGATATGTGACTAGGGCTCACCCTCTCTGGCTGAACCTCATGTCTAGTGGTCTTGGTTTCACGACCTCCCTCTCGGGCAAGCCGAAAATACATGGGTGAAATCACCATTAAAATACATCTAACCTATCAGCAAGCACCACCCAACAATAATATCAGCACATATTTGCTAAATCACACCCCAAGAATGGGGGTTTTTAGCCACACATCAATAAATAATAAAATACACCTAAAATGATAGTGAAATCAAATGGGTATTAGAAATTAAACCTTGATTTAAGCAAAAGAAGAAGAATAGAGAAGACCCACCTCCAACTTGGGGAAGATGAACTCATTTCTTCAAGTCTACCAAAAACCCTCTTCCAACTTGAGAGTAAAATATAAAGTACTAAAATTATATTGTTCTCTAATGAAAAATATGATACTCAAATATGATATTTTCTAAAGATATTTATCTATAACTCTCAATGAGTATTATAGTTTTCAGAAATTTGTGTTGCGGCAGATCATTCGGCGTCGTTAGTTGAAATCGCCGATTCACCCTTTGGTGTAGTTCATCGCCGTCTTGCACCATCCTTCGACATCGTCGTGTTCTGGGTCATTGGGTGACATAGTACTGCTTCGCGAAACTCCTCAGCGATGCACCGACTGCTCCCATTTTCTGCCGACTTGATCCTTTCCTTTAGGGCTCAGCACAGTGGAACAAAATGCGTAGTGAGACCCTTTGTCGATTCACCAAGTGAACTCAGTGATCCTCAGGCCTTCATTTTCTTGTTCTTTTCAGCCTTTCCATTTTTTTTTGCGGAGTAGTGTCCATGCTTTCCTTCAAACATCAAATTCCTGAAACTTAAAGGTTTTCATCAGATATTGAGATAAAATATGCATTTGAGGACACAATTTCAATTAAAATATAGCCCTAAATGAGTCCAATTTGTGGACTCATCAACATCCTATCTTGGTTGACCTTTGGAGGAGTATTGGCGGAACCTTGATCGGAAAACTTCTGTTAGAATCTTGGACGACCTTGTCCATCGGACCTTGTGTTAGAGAAATTACCATCACCAGTCTTAGCCCTTTTTACGTCTCTAGAGTTCTCCTTAAGTTTTTCCTTCTCGATTTCTTGTGCATGTACCATGAAATGAGAGATGTCCATAAAACTAATGAGCATTGTAGTTCGGCACTCTTTAACCACCATTTTGGACACACCCGACACAAACTTACGCATCTTTGCCCTTGAATCGGCAACCATTCACATTCATACTCCCTCACACTCATACTCCCTTGTCGAAGGTTAAAGAACTATAGCACCTTATCTTCCCTCATCTCAAGGGGAAGAATCTATCAAGAAACGCGACCTTAAACTTCTCGCCATCAAGAAGACCCGCATCTTCCGGTCTCCCTTCTTTCCGTTGTTTATACCACACTTGAGCCATACCTTTCAATTGGTAAGCGGCCAACTCCGCCTTTTCCACCGGCGTAACTCCCATGATCATCAACACCTTATAGACCTCATCCATAAACTATTGACGATCTTCCTCAACTCTGGAGGATTCATCCTTGTGAAGTCCCTTACTCTTGAAGCCACCGAATTCACATTTGATCTTGTAGGAACAACAACCTCTCTATTGGCTTGGGTCGTCACGACTTGATCCAACACTTGAAAAGTTGCCCTAAACTACGCATTAGATACATGCTCTGCCAAAGGATCAACCGAAACTTAAGGGGCTTGGGGAGGAGCTTCTTGTTCCGCATTCTCCCTCACATTCCTTCTAGAATAAGCTCTTCTGGTAGCCATATACTGAAGAACATAGGATAAGGATTAGGAGAGAGACCTTATAGAGTTAAACTCTGTCGCACGACTTAAGAGTAATGATAGAAGTGGAGTTTCCTAATCATCTTGTAGCCTCTCATTCATAAATATGGTGCGATTCACACTCATGAACCAGACTCTACTAGACGTGGCTTATGAGAAATCTTAGGACCATTCTAAATCTTGCGCTTTGATTACCAAATTTGTCACGACCCAGGGGTATCCCTAAGATGTAACATGGCGTATAGAACCTCGAAGGACTCCATACAAGCCACTTAGCTCTCTTAATATAAGAAATAGAACAATAAGAGTAAAACAGTTCAAGTCCAAAACATTTTATAGAACGAAAAGCAAAAGTCTAAACTTTTGTGTCATTATAGACATCTAATACAATAGAATGAAATTGGGTCCCAGCCCATACATCATGTCGAAAAGAAAAAAACATGAAAGGGCTAAACTATAGGAGTCCATCCTTAATGCATAAGAACTCACTAAAGCTCAAGAATCAATGAAATTACCAACTAGCCACGAAACTGAGCACCCTGAATATCGGACCCTACATTTGGAAAAAATGTAGGCAACAATATGTGTTAGTACAAAACAATGTACCAAATATGATAGCCACACACAAAACATTTAAATCATGCTAAAAAGGACATTTCAGTTCATGACATGCAATTGACCAAGGTAAAATATAATATGAAAGAGTTAAGAAAACATAAGTCATAAATCATTGTCAATGCAATATATCTTCACCTATAGAAGCTTTGAAATCATATGCAATACTTCTTGAAGTAACCTTAGTTCATTCTTACTTGTGGGGAATTAGCCTTAGTCGGCATTGAGACCATGTCAGCTATAACATGAAATCCGGTGTCTACCCCACACCGAAAATGGGTGTCCTACTTGCCGTAGGTAGAACCTTGAACTTCTAGATTAAATGGATCCACTAGCTTATCAACCTATGGAGGTACATAGTTAAGGAATGAGGAGATTACTACTAGAAACCCTAGCTCTTCTACGGGAGAGCTCCCATCTCATGAGATTGCTTTAGAAACCCTGCCTCTACTACGGGGGAGCTTCTATCTAACTATCAATATCCACTTGATGCTAAGCATACATTCCAATGGAATAGTCATTTCTTACTTGACTTCATTACTCATTAAAAGGTGCCCTTGGAAAGCAAATTCAAGCTAGTTTCATGAAGATAGCTCCTTGTCTTTGATTCAATTAGGTGAGAAAGCCTTTCAACCTAAGAATCCTTTCTATGTGAGAAAACCTTTCACATCATGCTAGTATGTGTTTTAGTGAGATTACCATTTCACAACAAAACATCATCATTGGTACTTTACTCTTAAAGAACCCTTAAAACATTTGGATAGATTTCATAAATAATGCATAAGTCCATACTTTACCTATGGATGTCAAAACCCCCTTTCAGTCATAAACACTTAGAAAACATGGGTTATATATAGATTTCATCATAAATACATGTAAAGCTTGCAATAAATGCCTAATTTCATAAAACTCTTCCTTGAAGATCAATATCCCACATCATATGATTCATAAATTGAAAACATGGGGATTACATGGGTTCATGGGGAAATAATCATAAAATCATCAACTCATGCATAATAGATCATAATTCAATCATTTAAATCAATAATGAAAGGAACCCATGCTAATTTAAGATAACCCTTACTCAATTAGGGATGTCTACCATTTGAAAAGGACGAATTTGGGAACTCCATGGATGCAAGGAATCCATGGATGAAAACTATCATACCTTGACTTTTATTGCTCGCCTTCAATGGAGGAATTGTAACCTTAGCTTGAAACCCTAGGTGAATCCTTCTTCTTCTTCTTCAAGTTTCTAGAGAGAGAATATTTGGAGAGGAATTTGGTTCTCTTGTGGGAATTTTGAAGAATGAAGTAAATGGGTTAATTCGGTGGTTGAAAAGCCTTATATAGGGGTCCTAAACATAGGCAAAATGACGTAGTATAGAAACTAATTAATTAGGAAAAGACCCAACTACCCTTGAACTAACTGTTAACTATCCACCGACTTAACAACCAAGGACCCAGTAGACGGGCAATCGTTTGACCTATGGTCCGTCGTGGTTGACCATGAATGGTGGTCAGAGACTTTTGGCCAATCTACAGACATTTGGCCAATCTCCAGTCGTGGTTCTTCCCTGGAGAACTTCTGAGGGACTAATCCCCGGACCCTCCTACGGTCCGTTGCCCACACACAGGTCGTGGTTAGCCCTCGTAGATGGAACCTGGGAGTTCTTAATTTTTGCTAGGCTTTCCTCTTTTGAATTTGGAGTGTTAAAGGCCTCAACCTGGGCATCAGTGCCCTGCAAATCTCAAGATATGGATGATTGCACAAAAATATCTTCTGTGGTCTTACACCCTCTCGAACCAATCATCGACATGCTGTGAAATGAAGCCTCTGTGCTACCCGTAGCAAATCACCCTCTAAGTCCTCTAGATCCTCATAGACTGCCTCTTCATGAGTCTCTAACTCCTCATCATCCGTCTCGGACGTGTCAGACTCCCCATCCTCATCAACTGCAGCAACATCTTCGGTCACATTAGTCGAATGGATTTCAGAAACAGCCGGAACTATCGGTATCTCAAAAACACGATCCTCAGGGATATCTAAAATGCCCCACATCATTGATATATCATCGAATTTCTTCTCATCCACATCTCGATGCAGACATGTAATATTAGCCTTTAAGGATGTAACATCTGCAGAGCTACGGTTTGTCGGCTCACATGCCTCAACCCGAGCAATGAGGGAATCCAATGCTAACCCTTGGGCTGTGATCATCTCTTGCAACCCCATCAAATACTCCTGAATGGGAGCAAGTGCAACAACTATAGCCCACTCAATCATCATTAGGACATCTACTTCGACCTAGGAAACCCGCACATCAGTCGAATGGGCAAGGTTGCCCATTTGGTAGATCATGGCCTACGTCAAGGAGGGATGAGAAGCAGTAGAAAGAGCAGGTATAGTAGAGATGGAGGAGCTAGGTATACTTTTCAGCTCAACTGTCGGAGTAGACTGAGTAATGCTGGCCTCCATGAACTCTACATCGACAACCAGAGAACTGTCCACCGCACCCTTCTTCCTCTCAACTTCATCTTTCATGTATTCTTCCTTAATCTGACGAATGTCACAAGATGAGGAAGGAGTAACTTCGACATTCGTCTGTGCCACAAAGGGCACACCCACTCGGTGACATAAAACGCTGATCAGAACTAGGAATGGCAATGAGGTTTGATTTTACTTGGACCTCATACCATCTCATGTGCAATGATAGACCCCATGTTCAACCTCTCTCGGTCAATAATACATCTAGAAGTGCAGCCTTTGGATACTAGATGATAGACTCATTTTGTGAAGGCATTAGAGTGCTGCTGATGAATCCAAACCAGTACTGATCCGCAATGTTTAAATCCTTCCTCTCAATCACAACTCCCGCCTCTATCCATGGGGAGTGACATCACTCAACAACGAGGAAAGCCACCCCTCCAAGTCATCCAATGTCTGGGTTTCTACCATATTGGTTAAAGAGTATTAAGTCCGTGTAGTGCACTCCAACACATCATTCATATCTGTCTTGCTGCACTTCACCCTCTTACCCTGCACCTCAAGTAAGTCAACTGGTGCCATCAACCCAGCTTTCTCTTTCCCTTTCAGAATCAACTGTGCATATCTCTCATAGAACTCCCGTACACATGTGGGCACATATAGACTCCGAGGCTATGTAAACTGTTGGAATTTATGGAAACGCAACGTCTGCCACACAACTGGATATCTGTCCACTAGACCATATGTGGAAAACCGCTTCTCATCCCCAATAGTTCGCAAGTCAACGACTTTCATATGACTCATGTACATAGGAAGACGTGCTGGGGTTTGGGGCAATTGAGGTGCCTGAGATACTGGAGGTGCCGGAGGTGTTGGAAGTGCTGGAAGTCAGGCCAATGGATTATGAACTTCTTTAGAACATAGATCTGAACGTCTCCATTTTAGCGATTCTCCCTTTGTTGCTGGTGTATACTGGAGTCTTGGACCCCGTAGCTTCCTCACTATCAAACCCAGAGCAGGTGAGATAGGTGAAGTTGATGACCATACTACTAGATGAACTCGATCTTGAACTGGTGACCACCTGCTTCTTTCTTTTGCCCTTCCCACTCGCTTGAGTAGGTTTTTGACGAATAGTTTGGGAAGGATCAACCTTCGTTGCTATCACAACCCCTTTAGCCTTCTTTCTAGATACTGGACCTCTTAAGGGAAGCTTCGATCTAGCCATATCTATAAAAAAACACAAAGGGAAAATAAGTGCGGTTGCACAAGGTTAGTGACATAAAATTCTCAAAATGTTGCAGATAAACTCGCCAGCTGATTCGGTGAGTTGTGGATTCCATTCGGCAAGTGACAGAGGGCTTGTTGAATGTCATAGAATAATTTAGAAAAAATTCAATGTAAAAGGGATAGATCGAAGTCCAATCGGCGAGTCATCAAACATATTCGGCAAGAAAGAGAGATCTTGTCGAAAGTCACAGAATCATTTACCAAAATCAGGGATTAGGAAGACGATGTCATAGCAAGTCGGCGAGTTGCTGAGTCCACTTGGCGAAAAAAAAACCATCACCAAAAGTTACAAAATAAATCACTAACAATTTTGGACAAATTCAGTGAGTTGCTGAGTCACTCGGTGAGCTGGATTCATCTTGCCAAGTGGCCCGACGTGTCAAATTCCCAACCCGAATTCCAATTTGCAACTAACAGCCTACGACAACCATTTCAAGCACAATTCCCAACAACTTTAGCCTACCCATGATGAATAACTAAGAGGAGATACTTATACTTCCCCCCAATTGATTTAAATTCAACCTAACAACCATTTTCCCTTAAGAAAGACATCACCCAATCCATCATTGGGAAAATTCAAGGCATTTGGCTGAATTTGGGCTACTCAACCCTTACACTATCAAACATGCACATCCACAATTCAATCAATTGAAATGCAAAACAAGAACAATTTAGGCTAAACAAGTCATCTAGCATGCTCAATTTCAAATTAAATTACTACGAGCGAATAGGCACACAATTAAGGGACAAAACTTATTAAGCACAGTAGATACATTAACTACTCAATAGCATGCCCAATATAAATCATGAAATTAAAGCAAAATAGGAAAACCAACCTCAAATGAAGACAATGAGACACTTAGACGAAGAGGGGAGGACGACACTTCAGATTACAATCACAACGAGGACAACCACAATATTTAAACTAAAAAGATAATCGAAATTTTGATTGAGAGAGTGTAGGAGTTAAAAAGTTCAAATGAAGGAGAGATTTTGAATTTAAAACGGTTGGAGGGTTCTTGACCCGTTAGCTCGCACTACAACATTTCATGTCTTAAACGACCCCCGAAAAGTGTAGCCAAAACTATGAAAAAGTGTGGTCTTTGATTAAAGGCCACACTTTTCTTGGGGTGGCAAAAACTAGTGTAACATTTTCCCTAAGGCGACGCTTTTCAAATGTTGCTTTAGAAGACACACTTTAAAAACGTGTCATTAGGGAAACAAGGGCCACACTTGTAACATAAACTATGACAACATTTATAATAATCTTAAACTACACTTTTCAATCGTGCCTTTTCTATCTTATAGGTAACACTTTAAAAGTGTGGCCTTGTCTATTCCCTTTAAAACAAACATTTGTGAAATGTTGCCACAATTTTATTTTGAAAAATTACAATTTTATTTTGGTTATACTCCGTAATCACAAAATATAATAGTATCCTATTTAGATGGTCTCAAGCACAAAACTATCAAACACACAACTCAAAATTTTAATTCATAGATTTGCAATAAAATTCAATAACTAAAGTAAATAATAAACTACACATACTAATAAAACAACATTTCAAAATGTGCATTTGCTATGAACTGCACAAAAAAAAAAAATGTATTTAAACATAAATGAAAAGTTCTTTCATCATTGCAGTTTGATATATCATTGACTTAGAGGCCACCATTTCAAATTGGATCTCCCGCATTCTCCTACATATTTATAATAAAATTTAAAAATTAGAAAGAAATCAATATATAGTATGTATTTATATAGTATCATGAAATAATATCAATTTGTTAATTTAAAAAAGAATTAATCATGAAGAATAACAGAATCTAATTAAAACTAAAATGGAAAGGGATTGAAAAGGAATAATGTTTTATGCGAAGAAGTGAAGAGATCTTAACAATTTTTTGGACTTGGTAGAAATATCCTTCAATGATAACTCAATGAGTTCATACGTCACAAAGAATTTACGAGTACTAAATTTTGTCTAAATTTGTATTTCTAGAGAAGCAATTCAATGAGTGTTCAACATACCTCTCTGCCTCTCTTAGACAATCAAAGCCATGTTGTCTCATCAGAATAAGTAACACATATCCAAAGATTAGTAGCCAAAGACTCCAACACCAATGACTTTAATCCAAAGAATCCAAAACCATCTGAGTCATGCTTTGAAATAAACAACAAAGTAATTTAGTCAGTTGTTAATTATTACATGACCATATTAATAGATCATAAAATTCTAATGTAAAGGATTCAACAGAACATACCATCAACTATAAATGGGAACAGAAGTAAAGTATACAAGTCGTAAATGATATAGATAATGTGTTGAACATGTATCCTTAATAGATGAAAAAAAATTCATCTTAAGAAGATACCCTATCTTCATATATTTCTTATTTTGGACAAGGTGATAGCCTTGTTGAATATCTACTGATAAAAACTATCTTGATTTTTCTTTTGGCCTAAATTCACTTGCAGTGAGTTTAACGGAATTAACTTCTTTTGAGTAAGAACGTTATATTTACATTAAGTATTTTTTTTCTTCACCTAGTGTAAGAAAACAAGTAATACTTATATCATAGTTGTTTTAGTTTAGCTTTGAATATTTTGACCTATCTGAAATTCTAAAAGGAAGACTCTAAAGCTATACATATCAACTATCTCTATAGCTCTTCCACTTATCAATGGAATTCATAAGGTAATGATTACTTATGAACAAAATTAGAACACACATCAGCAATAAAATTTAAACTCTAAAGCAAAATATCATACCTAAAACTGATAATAAAAGGGAAAAAACTTCAAGGAGAATGAAGATTACCTTTTTAGGAGTAGCGAGCTTAGAAACGCCAAAACGTTGGAGCTTTCCACAAATTTCGACCTTGATTTCACTGGAAAATGAAAGGTAACCAAATAATGATTTAACTACAGCCTCTGGATCTCAAAATATCCAGGGATCCTGAGAGGCTTTTGATTTACCGATCCCATTTTTAGGTGAAAAGTTTTGTGAGTAAATCTTCTATGTATAGTGATACAGAGGGGCTCATATAGGAGTGAAATTTTTTGGAGTAATCAGAGCAAAATTAATGTGGGATTCCTAAGATTTTTAAAATTCTAAGAAAGGATAAGATGGACAGTCAGCAATATACGTAATCATCACTTTATAAGATGGACAGTCAGCAATGTACGTAATCATATCAATTTCTAGAAGGGATATTAGCAGGGCACCCCATTATCATATTTTGTCGAGAAATGAATCTGCAAGGAGCTTATCATCTAAGAGATGATCATGATAGATCGACGTGACTGCAGAGTTCTTTTTCTATGTTCCTCACTTCTGAAGCACGTGTGTAAGGAATACGCATAAGAGGAGGAGAAAGTAAAGGCCAAGAAAATCAGACTATTTTAATTCTATGTATTACCCATGCAACACTAACTACAAAAAATTAAAATGGAGATCGCAATTCTAATGTAAAAGAATGTGCAGGAATATGTAAAAAATGGTGAGTAAATCCAATGTTAGGAAGCATACATGAGAGAAAGGATAACTAACATAAATATGGAAAGGAAACAGTCAAGATTTCCCAATACATATCAATTAACTGAATATTGGAAAGGTTTAAAAAACTCAATTCCTGTTAATTTTTCCAGTTGCACATGAAAATTATATACTAAGATATTGAGGCCCTTAGCCTAACCATCAATGTCCAGGCAATTAAACCATCTTTTCGTACTCTACAAAACATAATGAATTAATAGATCATGGCAAATACAAATTGGGCGCTTAGGCAATATTTATATTCTTACCAACACACAAATGCTACTTCAGCTTTAACCGATGAAGGGGCAATAAGTTATAGACTTTTCTTAATTAAGATTGATAGAGAACATACTCACCTGCCTTGTTCTTCTAATGTGTTGCGGCAATCTATTGAGAGGACTTTCAATATTCGACCTTTCCAAAGAAATTACAATTAAAAGAGAGCAAAATTATACCTTATCCAGCAATGAGAAAGCGCAGAAATAACTTGAACCTCCTAATTAACTTTGAATGAATGCATGAATAGTTCAAAAACCAATAACACAAGACCACTTTCCCTACAAAAACCAAAATGAATAATTGATTCTAAACAAATGAAAGTTGGCATTTTTTACCATATTACATGGACTTGTTTTTTATTTAAATTTGTCAATTGTACTCCCAAAAAATCACCTACATGAAATTACGTTAATTGCTACAGGTTTCAAGTAGGCCCGAGTAGGATAATTAAAGTGAAGGTGTAAAAAGAAGATTTTTAGTCAAGCTTATCCTATTACTTTGCTATATTTTCTTCTATGATAAGTCGGAGCAATGGATAAAAAATAAGTTTTGTATGACCATGTAAAGTGTAGATAGGTAAAGGGAAAAGAATCAAATAAAAAAAGCAAGAAGCATTGGTTAGCCATTTAACTAGAAGGGGAAAAGATTGATCAATTTCAACTTATATAAGTAAATAAATGAAACTTACTTCTTCCATCAAGCTTTTAAGATAAAAGTAAATACAACTAAGAGGTTTCAGAATATCACCATATCATATGGCAAGTGAAAACCTTTAGATGTTTTCAAATGTGTATTTAAGTTAAACATCACTGAAGCTATAGCTACTTAAAATATGCATCCTGTTCCACAAGTGATCTTCTAGATGTTTAGTATTTAAGGGGTAAATATGATTTCTGTAGTATAATAAAACATGATTTTCACAGTACCAACTAAGACAAAATAATATAGTATAGCATACTAGTCAAACACTAGAGATCTTAGGTCCCAGGTCCAAACCTGAACTACAAAAATTGGTGCGAGTCAATCTGCTAGTGTCTTGGTAGACATGATTACCATTGATACATAGGCTAGTGGGCCAGACAAGCTATCCATTGAATTAGTTAAACTGTGCGCAAATTAATCAGGTATAAGATTATAGATCATTAAGAAGAATGTTGACTGAAGAAATCAGCTCCACACTCGATGTCATCTATCTTTCTGTTTCTAGATTTGTCCATCAATATTCATAAATGGGAACATCCCTTCCACACTCAAATCATTCGACACAAAATCTTTATCACATACCTAAAAATGTGTCAGGAACTCATTTTACCCCTAGAGGATCAAAATAAATACAAAATAAAATGCATTAACATCTAACCTTCATTCACTATTATTTGCTTAATAGACTAAATAAGTACGGCGAAGAAACAAGTCATGTTACCGTAACATTTAAATTCAAGTATTGTCAAAGCTTGTGCATAAACTGAATCATCTAAGTGCAACCTTGCATAACATTATCCCTCATTGATAAAGAACTATGTTTACTAGATGATAAGTGCTTCACCAAGTAATATGCCCACTAGTAAATGACATTCTTAAGCATGCTTCCAATCAGATGAATTGAATATATATATATATATTGCTAGTATAATGCAATATTGAAGAAGTTTTTACCCTCTCTAGAAAGGTCTTCATACTGTCCAACAACTTAAATTGAATTTGCCGATGGAAAGAAGATGGACGGTAGTGTAACAAGAGCGCTGCATCACTATTTTTTTCTCCCTTGGTCAATATTGATATCTAAAATCCTACTGACTATAACCTTAAAAGTTGATGGAAGTAAAATTTTGTTTTCTCAAAAATGCATACTTGATGAGGTGAGGATCTACATTACCAAAAATGAATGACAGGGAGAAGCCGATTCTGAGCTTTCTCCTATTCCCTTGGCAAGT
Source organism: Solanum acaule (assembly GCA_036250505.1). Lineage (NCBI taxonomy): Eukaryota > Viridiplantae > Streptophyta > Magnoliopsida > Solanales > Solanaceae > Solanum > Solanum acaule. The sequence continues at coordinate 726 of JAJOOR010058442.1, read as the reverse complement.
CCCGAAACATTGAGTATTCCAAATACATTTGTCTTAATTGTTTCAAAATGAACCAACAAAATTCATAAATGTGCTTTCTAAGAATCTAACTAGATAACTGTTAAAATGAGTATAAGGAAACTTTGCAATTACTTAAACTTAACAATATTATACCGTAAAAAATGGGAAAGCAGGGAAAGCGAGGTGATAAATTTGGTCAACATCAATCAACAATGGTTCAACAATATCTGCATCAACAATAACTCAGTAACATCCGCATAAGAAGAGATCGACAAAAGGATATAAACATGATGGTTCCTGCAAAACCAGAGTGATAAGCATTATGCTTTTAAAGAGAGCACCAACAACAATTTTGAGCAACATTTATATTATACGATGACCTTATAAGCCTGGTAATCTTCATTGTTGTTGTTATCAGCTAGAGAACTCATATTGTACTCAATGATATCTGCCGAATCCGACAAACCAAAAGCACTGCTTTTTCATGGCGAAATAGATAAATCAAATCTATGCTTTACCATGAAGAAATAGACAAATCCAAATCAGTGTTTCCCTTGGCGGTACCCTTAAGATCTGCTATGAAATTTGCTGAAGAGTTGACAGGCACAATGAAAAACCCTTAAGAACAAAAGAAAAACAATTGTTAGACTTAACTTTAGGGCAATACTCTTTCTTTTATGAAATTGGGAGAAAATAGATTTATGCCGGGGGGGGGGGGGGGGGGGG
>JAJOOR010058434.1:0-10025 GCA_036250505.1 Solanum acaule | reverse complement strand
TCTCTCTTCCTAACCCCTCCACTTCATCATACACTCTCCAACTTCCAACCTCCATTTTCCTCTTATAAAACCCACCATTTCCCTCATCTTCATCCTCACACAAACTCCATATGTTCTCTCTAAGTTCCAATTTGCAAGTTCTAAAAACCCTTTGATGTCAAATTTCAAAAGCTCCATTTGAGGACTCCAAGCTTTAGGTTCACCATATTCTTCAACTAATTTGGTATGTTGCTATATTTATTTTAGTTTCAAGCTTTAATAACATATCTTGCAAATGATTTCATGCTTAAATGATTTCCCAAACCCCTTTGTGATTGGAGTTTCATTTTGGTTCCATGAAAATAGATTTTTGTGTGTCTAATGGGTAGATCTAGATTGAATATGCTTGATTGTGTAGATATGTATGTTGAAATTTTTTTAGAATGCTTGAAAGTTTAGTTGGGGGGTGAAGTCCGAGTAAATCATTTGATTTTACGTAGTGCATGAATTGGCTCTAAAATGGATTGAGTGACATCATTCCTAAGGGTAAATTTATCATTATATGAATTCTTTGATTTTTGGTTGAAATATCATGTGAGTAGCATTTAGGGGTCGTTTGGTGTGAGGGATAAAAATAAATAGTGATGGGATAAAAATTTTGTATCTTGTTTGGTTGCCATGTTTGAGATAACTTATCCCACCATTTATATCATAGTGATGGGATAAGTTATCCCATATACATGGTGGCATAAGTTATCCTAGGATAGCTAACCCCAAGATAACTAATCCTCGGATAACTTGTTCCCAACCAAACGACCCCTTATAGTTGTGGTAAAAATGCTTTGAACTATTTTTTAGTGAAGATTTGTGTTGCGAATGAGTAGAATATTTTCCTTGAATATGTGCTTATGTTGTTAGACGATTCTGAATGATAGACGAGATGGCGTTCTTCTAAGGGAAACCATAAAGTTAGTATAAAATTGCTCTATCAATCTTTTCAGGAAGTTTGAGTACCTATACGATACATTTGTCCTATTGTTGATATGAAATTGGACCATTTTGGTTAAAGTGGTCACTGGTGTGGAATGAATGTTGCCCTACGTTTCACACGTGCAATGCCGGTTGAGTTCGGATATTAAAATTTCATTGACTTGACTTGACGTTTCACCTACTTGCCTAGATTTTGCTAGGCTACTATTTGTATCCAATATTTGAATTGATAGTGAACAATTTTGCAATTATGAACTGTCGATCCAATGCCGATGCTACTGTTTCCTTAAATTTTTACTTTTTTTCATCCTAGTCTTTTTATTTTGTTAATGTCCTTTAGTCTTTTATTTTATTTCTCAATGAAAAATACAAAAACATATAGTTTTTAGTGTTTGTATTACACTCTTTTTGTTGATCATAAGTAATAGAATCATGTTGCTGACAGACATGTGTGGAAAGTAACTTCTTCTAAGGGAAAATACAAAGTAGGGGCTCCCAAGCCTCACAGGTTGATGAAGAAAGCATAAAATTTAGTATATAGGGAATGAAGAATTATTACACCTTGTACAAAATCCTCCCGACAGTTACATCAGAAAATAAGTTTGATTGAAATGGTTGGTGAATGAGTTTTCTTCCATAGTTCACTCAATTCATGAAACTAGTTGGAACCCTCTAGTGCATGTACCAAGGGTATATTACTTTGAGCTTGTATTTGAATATTATGCCTCCTACTAAGAGAAACAAGAGTTGTTGAAGCTAAAATGAAAAGTGGAAGATTTACCTTAGTTGTTATCTATTTGAGTGAGGGGTGTAGAGATTGATATTATCGTGGTTGTTATCAATTCATTATTTTGGGATGATCTTGTTTCTCCTTGTTTTGTGTATATTGAGAAGATTGCTTCTAAAAGTAGTCGATTCCAATGGGTTGCCAATATCATTGCTAAAAGTATGCCTTCTTAGGCCACCATGGGTGGTGAGATTAGCGGAAAAACTTGAAATTTGAAGCCAAATTATGGCATGATTTTGTGTGTGCTTGAATCATTCCTTATAAAAATTATCAATGAGTACCCACAAAAGTTGTTATTCTCATTTCATACATAATATCTGACACTCACATCAACTATCGTGAACTAGTTGGGATCCAAATGAGAAGGAAATCTTGTCAAACGAACCTTGCAATGCCATTCCTGGTCTTAATATGCAAGCTCTGTGAAATTTTAGATATTCCATTTTTCCAACCGATGTTGCTACCCCAACCATGGAGGTAAATTATCTTGCTTAAAAGAGGGATGTTGAATCCCCTATAAGAAAATAAAGGAGGATGAAGTAATTTGGTATGTTTAAAAAGGAACCAATATAGGATGAACCTACTCCCGGTGAGTCAGGAAATACCTTTGATGAGGAGGACATAGGGCCGATCTAACCTCCTCATCCATTCACTCTTAGAAAGAGTGCTTACCTGAAGTTGGTGGTGTCATTTTATGAAATGAGCACCAAGTTACTCGGCTTGCCAAGGCATTACCCAAGATGATAAACAATGTGGCAAAAAATGCCATGAAGGGGTTGGAAGACAAGGTAAACAAGTTGATGTTTTGGAAACGCCTTACAACTCTTTGGGTGGATATGAACATGGTGAAAGGAAAAATGCCTATGACCTCTAAAGATGATCCCACAATGGAGGAATCTAGGGCTTCTCCACGAACAAAACCTGTAACACCTCAGAAATTAGAAAGTTGAAAGGGAAAGGAAAAGTGCAGATTTCGCAATTACCAGTGGTTTACGAGACAGACCTACGGATCATAGGAACTCCTACGGGTTGTAGGAAGGGAACCGTAGAACTGGAGTTGAGTTTTTGGAATTTTGAGTTTCTGAATTTGACTTACGAATGAACAGGATGAGTCGTAGGAAATTGGATGAGCCGTAGATAGGTTTTGTAGGGGTAATCCAAACTTAGTAAAATTTTGGGTTAAAATTGAGGTCTACAGACCGTAGAAAGTTAGATGGTCAGTAGATTGGTGTCGTAAAATGTTGGCTATGTTTTAGGTCCAAGTAACTCGACCTATGATTGACCAGTACGGTCCGTAGAATTTCTAAAGAACATCAAAACTAACCTTGGCCTTCTCTTAGACCTCTAACCTAGCAGTGAGGTTTTCCAACCTCACACTGTGGGACTCAATCAATCCCTCAAATTTGGTCACTCTATCCCTCAAAGGGGCCATTGCCTTCTCAATTGCCTTATCAATCAGCTTGGGCATGTCCTTTCCAACCCCGGCGGCTCGAACATCTGCACATCAGGCAAGACTGTCCATTTGATAAAACAAGGCCTGGGTCAAGGGGGACGGGGAGTAGGAACTGGGGTAGACATAGCAGCAACAATAACATAAGTAGCAAAAGTAGGAGGCACAGTTGAAGGCCTACTCCACAGAAGGAAAATGTGTGGTGAGCTCAGAAGACAATGCATCTGGATCAACTATGGTCGTGGTGTCTGGTGGTGGTGGCTTCCTCCGAGCTGCGTCATCCCACAAGTAATCAACCTCAATACACCGGATGTCATTGGAAGATGTCGGTGTGATCCTCACTACTGATTTCCCCCACAAGGGAAGTCCTGCTTTCTCACAAATCTTGGTAATAAGGGCTAGGAATGGAAGGGAGATCTTTTCTTACCTGGCCCTCATAAGCATCTCCACCACATTAATGTACCAGACATTAAGTTCAATCTTGTCAATGATACACCCCACTAGCAATACTGTTGGAAGCACGATAATGGACTCATTTTGAGATGATATTAGGTTGCTTCTAATGAATCCAACCCAATAAAGTCCTACCACATTCATGTATTTCTTTTCAATTTGTGCTCCTTCTTCTATCAACGGAGTAGTCAAATCTGCAATAAGTAATGCTATCCACTCCTTGTGGGCATTCAACTTGAATTTCATCCGAAGCTGGAATCTATCAGTTGAGTTACCTTTGGTACCAAGAACATCATTTATCACACTAGCATCACATGGCACTTTCTTGCCACGTACCTCTACTTCTTCTAAGGGTTTCTAGATTGTGCCCTTTCTCTTCTTAGGCAGAGCCTTGGTATATGTGTCATAAATTTCCCTGACCCACTTTTGCACATGTGGTTGACTAAGTTTTGTGAACTGTTCAAACTAGTGAAACTTGATAGTCACCCATACAGTCAAGTAATCACTCACTATCCCATCAATTGAGTGAATTTCCTCCTCGAGAATAGTCTGTTCTCCATCCTCCTTGAGTCTGTTGAGGGGCCTTGGATCTATCTATTATAGGTAGAACGCGAGAGGCAGATGTTGGATCCTAAGGAGGTGATGCAAATTTAGAACGGATATCTGTCCATTTTGTGGCAATATGATTCTGTGGTCTCTTACCCACACTCATAGAACTATGCAGAGATGCTTGTTGTGGACGGAAGCCTCAGATGGCTCATTAATGGTGACATCCCTATGCCTTTTCAGACAAGGGGGAGGAGGAGAAGAGTTCTTGTCTGACTCTGTGTCTGACGAAACTATCTACTTGCTATTTTTCTTAGCCATCACCTGCAAAGCACAAGCATTCAAACATAGAATCAGTGAAGGTTAGTTGAAATCAAATTCAATTGAAAGCATAGTTCAAAAATGTCTTGAGGCTCGCCTAATGAGAAGGTGATCCACCTAACATGATAGGCGAGCTCCGGTGAGCTCGCCAAATTTGATAGAAAAAATTATCAAAGAATTGAGGCATAACGGGCAGAGTCAAGTCCAACTCAGTGATTTTCTGAGTTGGTTTTAGCGAGCTAAGAGAAGTCCGCAAAACTGACAGTGCAAAATAAAAGGAAACAAGCATCAAGGGCGATGCCAACTCTCATTCGGTGATACGCCAGGTGTGTTCGGTGAACTAAGATAAGTTCGCTGAATGAGACAGTACCAAAGGTGATAAATTCACTCAAGAAGGCGAGCTCGGGCTTACTCGGTGATTCACTTATCTACCTAGCGAGCTAAAACAAGCCCATCGAACATGAGGTGTTCAACCTAGTGCCGAAATTTTATAGAAAAACCCAACATACGCAACAAATCAAGTTTCCCAACATCATTACAATCCACCCACATGCTTATCTACCCATGAGCACTTAGACTTTCCCCACTTATAACAAAGTATTGCTCAAATTGATGATTTGCCCTTAAGAAAGTCATCACTCTATCTATGATTGGGAAAAATCATTCAATCAGGTCAACACTGGCTTCTCTGATTTCACCCATATCAAATTCAACCAAGACCCACTAATTTTAAGGGTTAAATATTAACATTTAACCATCACAAACAAGTTTAGCAATTTCTAGGAAAAAAACACAAGCAATCAATTCATGGGCATAGTTCAATACAATCACTATAGTACTACCCATTGAAATAAAATAATCACATGCATCACATGGCCTATAGCCCATACATAAAACACAATTTAAAGCTCAAAATGCAAAATGAAAATAGAAAACCAACCTCAACAAGAAAGCAAAACTTGAAAATAGAGGAGAATAGGGTTGGGTCGATTGAGCTAGCAAGAAAATGCACTCTACACACTCAACAATCACACACTAAGGATGATCACACACTCAAATAAGATATTTCAAGAAAAGGGAAGAAAAGGTCTCAAAAATTTCAAAGGGTTTTCTTTTTGAATTTGAAAAGACCCTTGGCCTTTTTATACTAGGCACACTCGACAGTCACGACTAACGTCGCCGAGTGTATTCAGTGGATCACCAACTAGAACTGAAGCTTGCCAAAAATGTCGGAAGAAGACCAAACCTAAAGGCTGATTCGGTGGATCCGATGGAGTATGTATAGTATACTTAGGTAGATCGCCTTTTGGAGTTCAGATCGCCGAAATGGACAGTACACTTTTCCATATTTTCTTGCTCAGAAGGCGGATAAGAATGAGTCTGCACAATGCCTTCACTGGATCGTTGTGCTGGTTTTGGCATCGCCCAATGCTCTTTTTTCAATATTTTGACTTATTTCAGCCTGTACTCACAACACACGTTATTGAATGCAATAAGATAAAAGTAAAAATTTGAGTTGCCTCTTAAAAAACACCCTTATTTAACATCTTGGGATAACATAGTTGTCATTTCCTCAATATTCATTTTTGGGATTTGGGATGGTGTCACTAGGCAGCTTTCCCTTTTGCCTTGAATTGAGATGAGTGGAGATTTGGCACAATTGGTCCTCCAGTTTGATAGATACCGAATGAGAGGTTACCGTTTGAGATAAAGTGGAGAAGTCTTTTTTCAATTCCTTCAACACTTTGTCAGATCTTTCAACCTTATTAAAGATCCTTGTGAGCATTTCCTTAGTTCGGTTTCCTTCTAGCCCAGCTGAGTCCTTTGGTCGTTGACGATCATGAGGCAGAATATATCTATCTTTGTCATCCTCCCTATTTCTCCAATTTCAACCTTGTGAATCTTTCCAACCATTTTCTCGATCTTTGTTCCAACTTTGGTTCCCACGTTGTCATTGGTAATTTGGGTGAGAACCCTCCATTGGGTTTCCCAAATATTGAACTTCTTCATTGTATAATGCCTCTAACTTGGCATCTTCCAGGCAGTGACCACTATTAGTTCCAACCGCATTCACTGATTTAAGTCCACCTCCTATGAAATGCTTAGGCAACAAATCGAGTTGGGTCATCATTTTAGCCATGTTTTCATCCTTTTCATAGTCCTCGATTTGTTGTTTGCTCAAGCTCAGTTGTAGAGTACGCACTTTGTCTTCTCTGGTATGCCATGCTTGGTTAACTTTGGTCATATCATCTAACAACAAAGCTGCCATGTCATACTGTTATCTGATTAATCCTCCCTAGACTAACTAATCAGCCACACCTTGATTGACTGAATCAAGGCTACAATAGAAGTATTGCAGCAACAAGTTGTCTAGAACACCATGTGTTAGACATTGCTATAGTAGTTTCTTTAACCACAACTAAATCTCATGTAGAGGTTCACCTCTAATGCACTAGAAATTTTGGATTTGGATTCTAAGTTTCACCATCTTTGAGGGAGGGGGGGGGGGGGAGGAAGAATCTCTCCATGAAAGCTTTATTCAACTCATCCCAAGAAGTGATAGAGTCATTTGGAAATTTCGCCAACCATCTAGTAGCTTCACCCGTTGGTTAATGTTTCAAATACACCTCATCCGATTCTAGGTGTAAACAATCATTAACTAGTATAAAACCCAACAAAGAGTTGGGGTCGAACCCATAGGGAGCAGTATGTGTCTAAATTCAGTTATGAAGTTATAAAGTGGTCTATTCGGTTATAGGAATATAATTTATCGAAAACATGTAAACAAGTCTAAGGGTATGACAATGAATGTCAGATGGGGGGTTCGGATTGTCAATTGTGAGCTACAAACAATCAAACACGAAGGAAATAACAATATATAAAGGAGTTCTCGAGATGTGATCGATTATAGGAAAATTTCACTATACGGGTAATTGAAATTACTAACAAATAGCTAAATATCAGTGGGTAAGCTAGACTATAAGTAAGATAGTTTTCTCTCGAACAACTATCACAATTCAAGTGATTTCTTTCGAACATCAACAAGCTTAGCAAACAAGAATAGCCCACACCTTAATTCATCTACTCTCTCGAGCTAGATAGGTAGAATCGAGATTAGGACTTACTCTTTCGAGCTAAACCCATATCAACCCAATAACTACAATCTTAAAATGAAAGCTTTGATTGTAAAACCTCTTTTTCAAGCAAGCCCGGAATTCTAAGTTCGAATTGCATTTGGAACTATAATTCTTAGATTAAAACACAACTATCAATTAAACCACTTCAATTAAACATTTAAATCAGGTTTAGCTAAACATCGTAAAAAGGTAAAAACAAATTACCAACTCGATTGGTCATTAGCTGGGTAAGAGTACTCTCCAAACCTTTACAATGTTCCAAAATGGATAAATTCAAAAACCCAATTCCAAATCCTTACAATTAAGATTAGAAATCCTCAAAGTCTACAATAAGAACTTAAAAACTAAGGAAAAACTCTAATTCTAAAACTTGCGGTTCAGAACTCAGTACTGGGAACTGGAAATCCTCAAAACTCCTTTTAAATTTCAATTTATAGTTGTCCACTTTTTGGCTTGAAAGTACAGTAGGCGGAATAAGTCACGTCTCGCCGAGTGGTTCGGCGATCCGCCCTTTGCTCCCTTCCATCGCCATTCTGAATTGATCATCAGCCTCCCAGGTCCTATAACTTTGGGCGATCCAACTTGTTGTCGTGGAGTGGATCGACGATTCGCCGACTGCCCATTTCTATCGCCAACTTGGTTTTTCCCCAGGGCTGGCATGCTGGAACTTTGGGCGGGCTAAAGAACCACTCGGCAGTGCACCGAGTGGTCTTGGCGATCACCATGATCGCTTTTCTTCACTTCTTCAGCTTTTTATTAGTTCCTTTTTGTCCGATAATGTCCTTGCCTTGCTACTTAGCCTTCATAGTTGCAAATCAACACTTGAATATCAGTTTAGAGAATAAAATAGGAATTTGAGGACACTTATACTATCAAAACAAAGCCCTAAATGAGTCGAAATCTTGAACTCATCAACACCCAACTTAAACATTTGCTTGTCTTCAAGTAAAACTCAAGATCAATCAGTTCAATAAGGATGTCTATAAATAGTGCTGCATAAGACTCAACATAAATGCACACAACAAGGTTCAAACTACTCATACAATGATCAATTATGCACTCAAAGTTTCAAATTGTGACTCACCATCATCAAGTGTACTCAAGCTCACAATGTTTGCTTCAAATGCAAGTTCAAGCTCAACAAAGGTATTCAAATGCCCTCACAACAAAAATGATTCCATATTCACACAAAATTTATCAAAAATTTAAAGTCCTGGAATCACATACAACTCTCACACTCACGAAGATGAACACATGCATGATTCCACCCATAGGCTTGCCCTTATTTTCCAATCAACATTCATTTCAACTCACTCAAGATCACAAAGGTCTTTTCAAGGCTTGTTACGGGGCTGAGTGTAAGGTATGGTCATTTAGGCTTAGTGGCTTTTACCTTCATGAAGTATGGCTTGAAAATCACTTTCCTCCTTTTCTTTAACATTCAAGCATGCTTATAATCCACCCCATTATTCAACTTCATATGAACCACCGAATACCCCCTTTCTTTTGCAATCTTAACTACTTTATTTCACAACTTTTTCTCTTTTTCAGTCTCTTTCTTTTCTTTTGTTTTCTTTAATTTCCTTTCTTTTTTTTTTGCATGGAGGGGTTCCATCTTTTTCGAAACAATCGATCAAAGGTGGAATTCTTCACACTTCTTGACTTTCCTTCTTTTTCACCACACCCCCAACTTAGGCTTTTGGCCTATGTTGGCTATTCAAACAAACTAAAACTTCATGAAGGTTATGGGTGAAGGGATAAAGAGGTCAAAGTTGTTCAAGTTTCTTCCGAGAAAAGGATAGGCTCAAAGGGTGCCAAAACAAGATTCACAATTCTCACAAGGTTGTCCACAAAAAGGTATAGTGTTAAATTGCTTCACTCTTCAAAATTCTTGCCTACGATCATTTCAATTGCTTGCTTCACTCAATCAATTGGACCAACGGGGAAATTTCTAGGTGTCATCAAGCACAATGTTCAAGGTAGCCTCACCACACAAGGCATTGATACAATTATGAAACAAGACTCCACACTTTCTAGCTAGCGTGCAATGTTCATCACAAGAGACTCATTCGACAATCGACAAGTCACAACGGATGCCAAAAGTTCACATATTGCCTATGTAACTTAGTTTGACTCATCATAGCCGCAAATTCATTTCGTTCAATTAAGGGCACTATTCAAGTCATTGGTATTGAACGCAACCGACACTCAAATTTTCACAAGAACAACCACAATCACACACACAAGAGGTGGAAAAAATTTAAAATTTAGTTCAAAACCATTTTCTGTCAAAACAAAGGGCCACAATTTATCAACAACCACAATTCCACAACCAATATATATATATATATATATATATATA
>JAJOOR010058433.1:0-10895 GCA_036250505.1 Solanum acaule | reverse complement strand
AATGGGATTAATAGGACCCGCCTCGAAAATAATATTTAATTTTGTAGGACCCTCCTAGAAAATAGGATTAGCAGGGTCCCCCCCCCCCCTCCACACCCCCTGAAAAATGGAATTTTGCAGATCTTCTTGGAATATGTGATTAACATGACCCACCTGGAAAATGGGATTTAGAAAGACCCTCGTGAAAAATGAACCTAGCGGGACCCTCCTAGAATATTGGATTAGTAAGAACCTTTTTGAAAATGGGATTTAACAGGACCCGCCTTAAAAAAAATGACTACCACAACCCTCTTAGAAAATGGAATTAGCAAAACCTACCTAAAATATGAAATTTAGTAGGACCTTCCTTGAAAATGGGATGAATAGGACCCTCATTTGAAAAATGGATTAGTAAGACTCCTACAAAATGGAACTTAATTTAGTAGGACTCTTTTAAGAAAAGATTTGCAGGACGCACCTAGAAAATGAAACTAGTAAGACCCTCCTGGAAAATGATATTTAATTTAGCAGAATTTCTCCTGAATAATAGGATTATTGTAACATAGCTTCATGAAGAATGGAGTTTACTGTTAATAATATAAATCCTTGTGGAAGCATTGCAACTAGGCTCAAGTGTCATTTGAGGATGATACACAATTAAAGAACCATATTTGATTCATATTCACAGGTTTTTTTATTTAAACTAGTGTAAAACTTTAATCTCATGAACCATCCTAGAAAATAAGGACAGTCAACATTTCAATCTTAAGAGCTCACTTAAAGAACAAAGTCAACTTTAAATTTTAAGAAGAAGGAGCCCGCTTGAGAATAGGGTTCACTTTAAAGTTCAACTTATATAGAAATGCCTATCTCACCACTCGAGAAGACATGAAGATTCAAGAAGAATTACACAGATAGGATCTTGTACTTGTATTGTTATTTTTTTGGTCTTTTATCTTAATGTAACAAATTGGACCCGCAACCAGAGCCTCGACATGACCTCAATCAACCTCAAACTCACCTCATCATTCTATTGTTTTGAACTACACATGACTTGATTTTCTTGTCACCCGGGAAATGTTAGTTATCAAAATTAGGACTCAGTCACATATTTTCTTCCCCCTTTTATATAATGGTCGGGTCAAAACATGTATCACTGTTTACTTCTTTGTTTGAAAACTCCTCATGTTTCCGGTCAAAGAGGGACAAGCAGTAAACACAAAATTTTTGACATTTCTCGAGTTGAAACCCATATTTTAATTTTAAATGTAATTTTATTTTATTTTGTAAGTATATTTTACTTGGGAAAGTTGAAAGCACAAATATAGTCTCTTTTAGATAACACTTTTGTTTTTTATTTTCAAGGAAATAGAAAAATTACAAAAATTATGTTCTTAAAATATTCTTATATTTAATACTACTAAAATTACCCGCGCTTCGCGAAGGAATTTTATATCACTGAATTTAAAAAATAATACTTAAAACCTATCAATCATTAAAACTAAAACACTATATAATCTTACATACAAGATTACGTAGTAACAAAAATTAACAATGTAAAGGAAAATGAAAATTATTTCATCTTATCATTTACCCTTAATAATATAAGCATCAATTAATGACTGTAAAAATACATACCAGAATATGTAAAATAAGGAATGGTGTAAGTGAGCCACTCAACAGAAGCAAAGTACACGAATATTTAATTGTGAAGAAGAAGAAGAGGAGGAGTTCCGAATTTTTGTTGTTTTAAAATGAGAGGAAATCCCTCTATTTAAAGACAAGGTAGTGTTCACAAATGTTTATTGTGCATTATCAAAAAGGTTACAACTATTTGGAAAAATTGCAACCTTTCAGAAATGTCACAACTTTTCATAAAAGTCACAATTTTTCATTAAAGTCGCAACTCTTCATAAAAGTCACAACTTTTCATAAAAGTCGCAACTCCTCATAAAAGTCGCAACTTTTCATAAATGTCACAACTATTCATGAAAGGGTAAGGCAAGTTTTGAAAATAAATAAATTAAAAATGAATTGTGATTTGTAGTGGCACCACATAGGCGGGCCTAAGGATCTCTTTTATGATATATATGATTATAGTAGTAAACCCTCTTTTATTAAAAACACAAAAAGTATAATCTACAATATCTATGCAAAAATGCAAAACAATAAAAATGAGAAAGAAAAATACAAAATTAAAATAAGCAACCATGGAAAATGGAGGGTCATCTTCTTCAAGCATCAACATCGAAGAGCTTTGACCATCATCCGCCAGAGAGATCGAAATCACCTTCAACAACTCTTTTCATGGATCAAGAAGGATCGTGTATGGTACCCCTGATTAAGATACCAAAGATAGAAGGAAGAGATTAACTATCGGCCATACAACTCCTGATGGATCTTATGAAGGAGGAGCAACGTTCAAAACCACCATTGAGAGTGTGACTAAAAAAATAGTGGTAGAGCGACATTGCCACCATGTATAGAGAAAGTTCCAAAAGAGAATAAAGACGTAATGTCTGAGGAGTTACACAAGGGCATTGGTCAAGTCAATGTTCTACTGGCCCTTCATGCGAGAAGAGAATATCTAATTGCTCATACAACAATAATACGCCACGGTCGTCACAATATTAGGTAGGGGAGAGTGCCATTACTCACCACCTCATCATGCCACATAAGTGCCACATGGCATATAATTATCCATTTGGAAGCATAAGTATTCTAGACTATATGGAAAGATTCTAGAGCCATGAAGAACTTCTTGGAAAGACTCTAGAATATCTAGGAAGAATTCTTAAAAAGCCATATAATATTCTAGGCATGTAGAGAATTCTATAAGAAGGGTGTGTTTGTAAATGCTTAGGGACTTATGTAGGAACTATGATTTACAGTTTATCCCCTAAGTTAGTAGTATAAATAGAAGTGCATCCATTTGTAAATCAACCAAGCAAAAACAAGTAATCTTCATACCAATACAAAAGTCTTGTTTCAAACTCTCTTGTGTCTTTCTTCATTCTCTTAGCGATCTATGTTTTAAAAGGCTTACCTGAGCTTACAAGATTGTGAAAGAATCGTGGGTAAGTTGTTGAGTGTCGCACGGAGTGTTTAGTTAAACTCTAAGTCTGTGACAAATTGATGTCCATTTTGGCAATTTATATGTTGGCCAATGGTTAAAAGAGGCAAAAATGAACTTCCACTATTACAACCTTAAATTCAAGGATCATCATTAACCTTTCATGAGAAATAACTCATATCAAGTGAATCAATATTCATTTTAGTCAAGTATCACATATTAATTAAAAAATTCCTATAACAAGAGATTCCTAATAATCCTTATAACCAACCGAGAAACAATTCAACCAACAAAAATATCTACAACCATCATCAACATTTGCCACATTAGGACTACAAAAAGAAGAAGAAAATGTTAAACCCGAAAACAACATCTGAATAATTTTAGTCAACTTGTATAACCCCGTTTTGGCTGAGTAGTTGACAACATCAGGCCTGCAAAAAGAAAAATATCAGCACTTGAATGTAGCTGACAAAGTCCATGCAAAATAGTTAACTTATATAAGAATTATATAAACTGTGCTTATCCAAAGAAAGATCAAAGATGCATATATTTTGTCCTAAAAAAATTTCTTGACACAATTTTAGAATGAGTTTCATAAGAAATTCCGTCAAATCATTCTTTCATCTCAGATTCTATACATTCCCTGATAAGAACAAAGAAAACACGACATAAAGATGTTCAATTTCTAGTGATAATACCAAGCCACATATAGTAATGGTCAGAATGGTTCTAACCAACATAAATTCTTGAATCATTGTTATTTGCATTATTGACTACAACAGGACCTGAAGGAACATTGCTTCCTAATAGACCCACACGATATTTTTTATCCAACACAAGACCACGATCATTTGTTATTTTATGAAGATAAAAACAATCTTTTGACTCATGAATCCTCGATCTATTAGCTGCCAATTTAAGTTGGAAATAATCAATAGTTATTGGTCTTGAAATAACATGTGAAACCACCCTTGCATACTCAAAGGTCTAGTTGGGATGTTATGACCATAAGATGGCAAACGTCCAGATACATTTGAGGCCAACATATCTGGATGTTTGCCACACTATGTTTCCGACATCCCAACTAGACCTTTGAGTGTGCAAAGAAGGTTTAATAATGTTATTTCAAGCCTAGTAATTACAGGTTCTAGTCAACTTCGAAAGGAAACTATAAGATCTAGGATCAAATGGGAAAATGATAGTTCTTATCCTCAAAAAAGAACAAGTGATCGAGATCTTGTGTTGGATGAACAATATGGTTTGGGTCCATTTGGTAGAACTGTTCCTTCAGGTCTTGGAAGAGTCAGTCAAGAAAACAATGGTGATGCAAGAATTTCACCAGGACAACACTATTCTGGACATTACTATATATGGTATGGTATTATCACCAAGAATGGAACATCTGTGTGTCATGTTGTCTATGTTCCTATCGGGTAAAGTAGAGAATCTGAGATGCATGTATGAGTTATCAAATTTTTTTATGAAACTCATTCCTAAATTGTGTCAAGAAAAGTTTTTTGCAGAGAATATATACGTGTTTGATCTTTCTTTTTATTAGCAAAGTATAAATAATTCTTATAAAAGTTAACTATTTTGTATGGATCTTGTCAGCTACATTCAAGTACTGAAACTTTTCTTTTTGCATCCCTGATGTAATCAATTTCTCAACCGAAACGGGGTTAGACAATTTAACTAAACACTATTAAGAGGTTGTTGCCAGGTTAACCATTATATTCTTCTTGCCTAATACTGACAAATATTTTTCCTCATTGGTAGACTTTTTTAGTTACTTGAGTTCAAGAGATCACGTTGGGGTTGTAAAACTTGTTGATGAACCAACATGTTCTTGGTGGCACCGTCAGACTTCATTAGGAAGGTTTTGAAAGTTGATGGTCCGGCATGTCCTTATGGTGTTATTCTAAAGTTTGCACCGAGTGGCACATCCTTACCACTAGAATCTTATCTACGTTGATACGTGGATGCATAGGAGATAACTTCCTCTCAGGTTGCCCAAGCAAGTTCCTTTTTAACAAATGACCTTATTACAAGTTTAAGTAATTTTTAGCCATCAAGTAGTGTGGTAGGAACTGCAGGAGCGTCTGCTAGTATGCCTGCATGGGATGTTGTTGTTGCGCTATAATGTAGGAGATATGTTGGTAGGTAGCTTTATATTGGAAGACATGAAGATGATGAGTTAGCTCATGGTACCAGATGTTTTAGTGGTGTTCTGTATTGTATTTTTGAATTCAATTTTCTTTTGGTTTAACTTTCTGTTGTCTCTCTTTTCTTTTTGTTTCCTTAATTCTTGTTTAACCATGTAGTATTCCGTACTCATTGGTTCAATTAATCATCAAAATGTGTAGGACTTACTAAAGAGAAAATGCCCCCACTAGGAATTTCTATGGTCTTAGGACTCGAGAGCTCTTATGAAGGGTAAAAAAAATCCATCCATCCCTTAAACAAATGAATTATAATTGCTGAAAATTGGAGAAGTCTTTGGCAGTCATCAAATATCTTGAGGTGAAATTATTTTTTGATTTTTTTGAGCTTAAAATAGTCTAAACATAGAGTTCTTATTATGGAATGTGCCCTGTCCCAAGTACTATATTTCTCTAAGCCTGGATAAGAGTTCTTTTTTCTACCCCCTACATGTCAAATTATCTCGCGTGGTTTTTTTACACTACTTAAGAACCATCCATGAGAAATTATTTTTGACTATTTTATCCTTATTTATGTCTTGAGATATCATTTCTCTTCATTGAATGTTTATATATTTATGTGTCATCTTTACATATTTGAGTTGTTTGTAGTCTTAAAGAACAAATATATAAAATGAAAAATATGCTCAATTTTATCGTGCGCTTCTACAATGAAAAATAATTTAGAACAACTATTTTTAGAAACAATGAAAAATACTGGCAATGTAATGGTTGATTATTTTTCAAAATTTCATGTCAAAAAGTACGAGGTGGATGGCTAGATCATTTTCCAACTGTAACGAGGTGGATGACTCGATGATTGTCTTGAAAGTGGCATCCTCTCAATGCTTTCACATGTTCCTGTACTTGGAAAGGAACAATTAGTAGACACATTGTCGCCTTAGCTAGCGACTTAGTCAAGAAACCTTGAGAAAAGATTCTTTAAAAGAGAATATGTACAAAATGCATTATAACTTTGACATATGTGAGTAACCATCATTTTACTCTTGAATATTTTTTGTTTTTTGGGACTCATGTCTTACTGGGGGTTTATACGAGGCGCCGATGGCTCGCATCCTGAATTTATTTTTCTCCATTATTGTGATGTTGTAGATTTTGAAGTCGACTTGGAACTTCAAGTGGAACTTTCGACATTACTTGTTGGTATTTTTGAGGTCTTCCTAAAAAATTCTCTCGTAATTAGATCTTTTGACAAATCTCGAACTGATCTCCAACCTTGACTTGGTGGAGATAACATTTTTATTGTCAATTTTTGAGATCTTAAATCTAAAAAATTTTGTCCCAATTTTTATTACAAGGAGAAAAGAAAATCACACTGGGTATATGATCGAGCCGTCGTGGAGCCTACATATCATGTTGAGCCAGAAATCAGGTCAAATGTAGTTCCATTCCAGTAGATGATCAATACTGCAAAGAATCTGAGAGAAGGTAGTCAGTTGCAAATGTACAATATGAACATGATGAAATAGAAAAATGATATTCCTGCAATATTCAAAGCCTAAAGACAAAAGATATGTCACATTGTTGGAACAAATGACCAAATAAAGTAAAATAGGCGTCTCATACTGACGAGATTAGCCTAATGTCACATTTTACAATGAACAAATTAATTTTAAAAGGAAATGCAAACATTATTTAAGGAATCTAAAAACAGTTGCTTTGGAAGATATTAAAGGTCGGCGCTTGCCCTTTTTTTCTAATGAAAAATCAAGAATGTGAGAATATAGTATAATCTTGACTACATACGGTACCAACAATAAGGATTGCATGTAAATTCCTCTTTTTCTTCTTCTTCTTCTTCTTCTTTTTTTCTTCCTCTTTTTTTTTTCTTTTTTCTAACAAAGATTGAATTCAAGGTGTTTCCCATAGCTTCAAGTGGTACCTCAAACATACTTAAGTATCAACAAGATTTGTTCATCTTTCTTCAAAGAAAGGTTTTGAATTGTACTAATCCTCATGTTTCAAGTGCTCTCACAACAAAGAAATATCCTATTTCACACATATTTGAAGCATTTTATTTGAGGACATTTTTCAAAGTGCACTCACACTCATAAGAATGTTTCATGCATGCAACTATGATACCATATGCTTGGCCCTTATGTAAATCTCCACTAATGTGAGAACATTTGGAATGAGATCATGTACGACTTGTTATTGGCGTGTAATGTAGGCTTAGGGATGGGTAGGATATTTATTTGGAATAAGAGTGAGTTAATTACTCCTTGAGCGTCACACTGAATTCGTGCTTTTGATGGTTTATACGCCTTTGGCCTCTGATCCTCTTTGTTTTCCTTCCTTTTTTCGACTTTTTCTAAATCCTTATTCGTCGAAGCTTCTACTTTTTTCACCCCTTTCTTTTGTTTCTACTTCTTTTGAGTCATTATTTGTTGGGACATTCTTTTTTCCACCCCTTTCTTTTGAAGTTTCCTCTATGGTTTTGTTGGAATATTTTCATTTTATTCTTTCAGTCGTTAGTCGTTTTGGCTTTCTTGACTTTGAGAGAGTTTATATATGTTGACTTTGGCATCTTCAAATTTGGATCATCTCTTATATGCTGCACATCTTTGGTGCGCTCAAGAAGGTTAGGCCAAGAGAGGGATAGTGCATGTAAGCACTTAGAAGGGTAATGACTAAGATGTGGTTGTCAAAAGAAAAGGCTCTAGGCTCAAAGTGGGAAAACAAGGGATAAGTTTTATTTGGTAAGCTTTGAAAGACACAATTGGGTAAAAAAGGCCTACAATCCTTTCCCAATCAAAACATTACTCAGGATTTCACCTCGAGAAACATTCAGGCCAAGTTCTAGATCAACAGTGCAATATAATTGAATTTTGATATAAAACCTCACCACATAATGCATATGAAACCATGAGGTTGGCTTTATTCTTATCTTGAATGCCTACAAGAGAATTTTCAAGCGTCACTAAAGTACAAATGAGAGGTACCAAAAGAATCTATGGTTTACCACAAAGTCAGTATTCTCCATCATATCAAACATTTTTACATACTCCTAACTACATTGGTCTCAAATGAGCTTAATACATAACTCTTAAAATATATACATAATTTTTTATTATGTGAAAGAATGAATACTGAACACAAGAAGGGCTGCCTATTGATGAGTCCACAAATTGGACTCATCTAGGGCAATATTTTAAGAGAAATTGTGTCCTCGAATGCTTATTTTTCTCAATATCTGATAAAAACACTTAAGTTTCAGGTATTTGAAGTTTTAGTGGAAGCATGGACACTTAGGCACAAAAAGGGACAAAAATGTTGAAAAGAACAAAGAAGCTAAACCCTGGGCATCACCAAGAATGCTTGGCGATTCGCCGAAGGGACGCACTCCGCCCTTTGTTCCAGTACGCGAAGCCCTAAATGAGAAGGATCAAAAAGGCGATGAAAGGAGTAGCCAGCAGTTCGCCAATCAGTTCCGCGAAGCAGAAGTATACCGTACAATGATACTGATTTGCATAGATTCTGAACGCAAAGCACAAACGGCGATGAACTAGAAGAAGGTCGAATCGCCGAGTCATTCGGCGTTCGCGACTAATCTCGCCAAGCGATCTGCCATCACTATTTTTTGAAGTCTATAAATACTAAACTCTTTATTAATTTTAAGGGAGTCGAATTAATAATATAATTTTCATATACAATAGTACTTTTTGATATTTTTGCTCTAAGTTTGAGAAGGTTTTGGAGACTTGAAGAAGAAGAGGGTTTCATCTTCTAGATTTGGAGTTGGGTCTCTTGGATTCTTCATTCTTGGTATGTAACAAGACTTAAATCTTCATACCCATTTGAATGCAAGCTCATTTAGGTATAAATTTCTATCTTTTGTTCATGTCTAGCTAAAACCCCCATTCTTGGGGTGTGATTTAACAAATATGTGGTGATATTATTGTTGGGTCTTGTTTGCTGATAGGTTAGATGTATTTTAATGGTGATTTCACCTAGTCGTTGTGGTTTAATTTAATGGGTTTGTAGCTGCAAATACAAAACTACCCGTGTTTTCGGATTGCGAGAGAGAGAGGTCGCGAAACCAAGACCGCTACACTGATGGCCTAAGGAGTGGGTCGACATGAGGTTCTGCCTAAGAGGGTGAGCCCTAGTCCCATATCCTAACACTCAGCTCGAGAGAGTTAGTGGGGTAAGGCGTAGGCTGGCCTTCATGCGGCAAATGGGTGTCCGAGAGGAACTCATGTGAAATGGGGTAAGTTGACCGAGAGGGAACTTATTTCCATCTAAAGGTTAGAGTAGTCACTATTAACTTAAAAATTTCTATCGAAAGCATGTACTCAACGATTTATATTGCAGTCACACCCCATGAACTTCTCCCCATACTTGATCTCTCCTTTAAATTTTGTTGTTTTTATTAAACTTGTGACAAAACCCCCATTTGTTAATTGACACTTTTGTTTCACCCACTTAATTTACCATGTTTTTACTTGTTAATGTTTTTAGCTATGACTAATTAGAACTAAATTTTATTTTTCTATTAATTCTCAAAACCATTCTCTTGGGACACGACCCCTACCCTTGGTTGGGTTACTATATTATCGACGATCGTAGACACTCGTACCGTAGGTTAGTGTTGTTGATCACGATAAGCATCAAAATGGCTTCGCTGCCGTGGAGTGGTGTTATTTGAGAATTTTTAGATTAGTAGAATATTTGTTCTTCTTAGTGGTAGTCTACTCACCTAATTTTTAGTTTTGTTTTGTTTGCTCTGCAAACATTTCAAAAAGCATGAGTGTTAACGGTAGTAACGGGAGCCAGGTGGGTCATCAGGACGACATCAGTAACCTCAACGATGTCCAAGATCCCAACATCAATGATCCACATCTCATGGGAGGTGTTGGAGCCATCCGTCTACCTCCAGCAGAGGGAAATGTGGTTTTCTCATAACAAGCACCATGTTGCAGGTTTTGCAACTAAAGGGACTCTTCAGTGGATTAGTTTATGAGGACCCACGTGAGCCTCTTCGAAACTTCGTAGATGTGTGTGGACCATTCTCGTTCAAAAACATCTCTCAAGAATCAGTTCGATTAAGAATATTCCCTTTCTCATTGATGAGGGAGGCCTGCAAGTGGCTAGCTGAGTTTCCACGTAACTGGATCACTTCGTGGGAGGAGTTGGTACCGCATTTAATCTGCGATTTTACCCTCCCTTAAAGATGATGACTATTCGGGATAGCATCCAAAGCTTTAAGCGTCTGAATAGAGAGCATATGCACGAAACTTGGCTTCGGTTTAACAAATTTGTGCTACAATGCCCAACCCATGGTCTACATGATAATGCTTCTTCAATACTTCTACCGGAGTCTAGACTCGATAAACAAAGGTGTAGCTGACCAACTCTCACCCTGAGGCTTAATGCAGCAACCATATGCAGTAGCAGCTCAACTTCTCAATGGCATGACAACCATCAATAGGGCGTGGTACACCCACGAAGGCCAGGTCTCATCGGTCACATTTAAGTTATCTAAGGAGCAGGTTGAAAAAAACAATGAGAGAGACCCAAACATGGCCAAGATCATGACGCAGCTTGACATTTTCTTCAAAAATGTCATGGGGGCTGGTGCCCGTGGTGTCAATGCTGTGGGAGTGGGGGCTGCGAATCCT
>JAJOOR010058428.1:0-11064 GCA_036250505.1 Solanum acaule | reverse complement strand
GGTCCAAGGCAAGAAGGTAAAGGTAAATGGGTTTTGTATGTTTATGAGGTATTGTGAAGCATATGACTTTGTATTGTTGGTTGTGACTTGTAAGGTGCTTATGATGTTGATGTTCATGAGGTTTTATCAACAGGCGATTCATTGAGATCACCCGATCACTCGTCAGCTTTTGGTGAGGCCTCCTAGCTTTTGGAAAGACAGATTTAGAATTTTCGTTACATCAAATGATCTTCAGGCATGTATAGTTATCAAAAAGGGGCTGAAGCCAATCCCTGGACTCACAGGAAAAGACGCCACTGATAAGCCTTTTGATCCAGAATCCTTTGACATCACAAAGGAACAACAAGAGGTAATCCAAACTAATGCAAGATCAATAAGTTTGTTATATTGTGCAGTTAGCAGAGCTGAATACGACAAGATTTCAACATGCGAAACTGCAAAAGAAATGTGGAACAAACTCGAAATAACTTATGAAGGAACCAACAAAGTAAAAGAAGCATGCATCAGCTCACTAGTGAATGAATATGAATTGTTCAAAATGGCAGATGATGAGAATGTAGAGGACATATTCTCAAGATTTAGCAAAATTATATGTGAACTCAAATCTTTGGGAATGGTGTACTCAAATGGATTACAAGTTAGAAAACTCATCAACAGTGTTCCAAAAGCTTGGGAAACTAAAGTTGCTAATTCCCGAAGATGGTGATTTGCAAAAGATGTCCTACGATGAACTTCGTGGAAATCTGATGGCTTATGAACAAAATCATATTAACAGATATAGGAAGAATGATAAAAAGAAAATTGTCGCCTTTACAATATAAACATATGAGATTGAGGGAGAATTCGATGACTTTCAAAGTTAGTGAATGGCCCTCATAAGTAGAGTAGTTAGACAAATGTTGGGACAGAAAAGACAAAAGCCACAACTAGACTACAGAAACAATAACTACCATAAACATGATGACCGATCTACTACTGTGGAAAGCCTGGCCATATTAGATAAAATTGTCTTGAACTCAAAAGAAGAGGGCAAAAGAAGAATGATGATCCAAAGAGTGTTGGAGCATGGAGTGATGAAGGTGCACTTGCATATGATCATGAAACAACAAATATATGCTTTATAGCAATCAGTGAACCAAGAGAGGTAAGATATCATGAATACTCTAAATGTAATCACTTACAAAACTCTCTGGATATGGTTACAAATGAACTACAGAAAATTATTGACAAATATAACAAAATTGCTACAGAAAAGAAAGACTGGCAAATCCTTTTTGAAGCTAGTCAAATTGAGTTGATCTTCTACTGGAAGAACTTGATGAAATCAAGATGCAATTAAATAACGTCAATAAGTCACCAAGCCACACCTCAGTGAGATCTAATAGATCCTTTATTAATTCCTCTCAAAAATGTTTCTTTCATTCTGCAAAATCCTCTTTTAGGCCTATTTGTTTAACATGTGGGATTGCAGAACACAAATGTTTCAACTGCATGAAATACTCTTCAAGAAAATGGATTTGGAGACCAAAAGTCGCTAGTCCTAAACCCCAAGAATCCAAGAATGCTTGGGTACCTAAAAGAAATTAATCTCTTTATATTGCAGGAGCAGTCTAGGAACACCTACAGAAAGGATTTTGGGTAATCGACAGTGGATGCTCCAGACACATGTGTGGAAAGAGAGAAAAGTTCGAAACAATTAAAAATATCAATGGAGGTAACCCAAACAGAGAAGTAATAGGAGTTGGAACTATGACCCTCATCTCATTATGTGATCAAGTATAAGTATATCTTGTTGGAGGACTCAAGCACAATCTCTTCAGCTTTAGTCAACTATGTGATGATGGGTTTCAAGTCTCATTCAATAAAATGAGTTGCACAATCAAACATACAAAAAGAAACGTTTCCATCATTGGAGATCAAATTGATAATACATATATATGTCTTAACTAATCTCTCTAATCTTACATGTCTTACTGCAACTTTTAATGATCCTTGGTGGTGGCACCAAAAGCTTTGACACGCACATATGCATGCTCTTGAGAAGTTATCTAGATTAGAACTAGTTATCGGACTACAAAAATTAAACTTTGAAAAGGATAATATCTATGATGCATGTCAACTTGGTAAGAAAACTTGCTCATCCGTTAAAGGAAAATATATTGTAAGTACCTCTAAACCCCTTCAACTTCTTTACATGGATCTCTTTTGTCCTACTCGAACTGCCAACATTGGAGGTAAAAGATATACATTTTTTACTATTGATGATTTATCAAGGTTCAGATGGGTGATTTTTCTCTCTCACAAGAATAAAGTATTTTCTAACTTTGAAGTATTTTGTAGAAAATTTCAAAGAGCGGCAGTTTATTTTATTACAACTATTCATAGTGATCACGGTGGAGAATTTGAAATAAGGCATTTGAAGATTTTTGTGCTCAAAATTTCTCTTCACCTAGATCACCTCATCAAAATGGAGATGTGGAATGAAAAAATCGTTCCTTACAAGATACAACAAGAACAATGCTATTAGATCGAAATCTTCCTCATCAGTTTTGGGCAGAAGCAGTAAGTACTGCTTGTCATATAATTAATAGATGTCTCATTAGACCCATATTAAAGAAAATGTCTTACGAGCTCTTGAGAGGAAAGAAACCAAACATTAGTTATTTTCATCCATTAGGGTGGAAATGTTTCATTCAGAAAAATGGTAAGAACAATCTTGGCAAATTTGATGCAAGAAGAGATGAAGGTATTTTCCTGGGGTATGCACCTCTTAGCTGGGCCTTTCAATTATTTTAAAAAAGAACCTTAAGTATTGAAGAATCTGTTCATATTGTATTTGATGATACTAATCCAAGTGTACAGGAAGTTGAATTGGTGAAGATAAGATTATTTCATCCAAACCAACTGAAGATACATCAAATGTTCAGATCGAATCTATTACCGAAGAGTTAGCTCCTGCAAAGGTGGAGTCGGTTACCTTAGTTGACAAAACTACTATCCCTAGGGAATGGAGACACATTCAAGCTACCCTAGAAATTTTATCTTGGGAAAACCAAATGATAAAATTCAGACTAGTTCTTCACTACGAAAGCAAGCATCAGTAACTCTTGTATCCTAAATAGAATCCAAACGAATAAATGAAGCATTGGAGGATGATTCATGGATACAAGCTATGAAAGAAGAACTTGATCAGTTCGAGAAAAATTAGGTATGGACTCTTATTGAATGACCTAAGCATTTCTAAGTAATCGGAACCAAATGGATGTTCTGGAACAAATTAAACAAAGACGACAAAGTAGTCAGAAACAAACCCAGACTAGTGGCTCAAGGCTACTCTTAGCAAGAACAATTTGACTATGATGAAACTTTCACTCCTGTGG
Organism: Solanum acaule; assembly: GCA_036250505.1. NCBI lineage: Eukaryota > Viridiplantae > Streptophyta > Magnoliopsida > Solanales > Solanaceae > Solanum > Solanum acaule. The sequence continues at coordinate 7,684 of JAJOOR010058428.1, read as the reverse complement.
CAAGAATTTTAAAAATCTTATGAAAGGCAAGTTCGAAATGAGTCTCATGGGAGAACTCTCATTCTTTATCGGCTTACAAATAAAGCAAACTGAAAATGGAATTTTCATTAATCAAGGAAATGCAGTTGATGAAGAGCTATATCAAGGAATGGGTGGATATTTACTGTATCTCAGTGCAAGGCGACAAGACATCATTTTTAGCGCTTGCAAATGCACATCGTTTCAATCTTCTCCAAAAGAATCCCATCTCACTAGAGTAAAATGAATCATCTGATATCTTATTGGAACATGTGATAAAAATGACTGGAAAAGCACTACTGGAACATGTCAATTCTTAGGAAAGTTTCTTATTTCCTGGCATAGTAAGAAGCAGACCTCAATAGCTCTTTCAACTACTGAATCTGAATATTTTGCAGTTGGAAGTTGTGGTACTCAACTTCTTTGGGTGATGAATCAATTATTGGACTATGACTTATCTTTTGAAGGCGTTCAAATATTTTGTGATAATACAAGTGCTATTATTTTATCCAATTATACTGTGCATCATTCTAGGGAAATGCATATAGATATCAAGCATCATTTTATTGTGATCTTGTTGAAAATGGTAATTTTTTGCTTGAATTTGTTGATTCTGAAAATCAATTAGCTGATATTTTTACTAAATCCTTGCTTGAAGAAAGATTTTATTTCCTTCGAAGCTGTCTTGGAATTACCATGCTCAGCAGTTAATTTTACTAATTTGCGCCTATTATTTTGTTATGCTACTTCTTGTCTAGTTGTTTGTTATTCTTGTCTATTTTGTTTTTCTTTTTGATTATGTCAAAGGGGGAGAATTCAAATAACTATATTGGAAGAACATAGTAAGGGAGAGCATTCAGAAACACGGAGTCAGAAAATCAATAAATAGGGAAGTTAAACTATATCGTATAGTTAAAATTATCATTATCAAAAAGGGGTGGATTGTTAACTTATAATGTTTTGCATAATAACAAACTATCTTGTGTCGCATGAAAATCAAGCCTAGTGTATCTATGTTAGATACACAAAATCCTAAAGATTAATGCATCAAGCATCAAATCAGTAGCCATCAATTAAGGAGAAGATTGATGTCACGACCCAAGGATACCCCCTAGATGTAACATGGCGTATAGAAGCCCGAAGGACTGCATACAAGCCACTTAGCTCTCATAACATAACAAATAGAACAATAAGAGTAAAACAATGGTCCAAGTCCAAAACATTTTATATAAATAAAGCGGAAATTTAATACATTTCTAGGAGATTGCTTCTAGAAACCCGACCTCTACTAAAGGGAGAGCCTTCATATCAATATCCTCTCAGTGCTAAGCACAAATCCCACATAATAATCATTTCTTACTTGACCCTATTATTTATGGAAAGGCATCCTAGGATAACCAACCCAAGCTAGTTTCATTAGAGTAGCTCTTACTCTTTGATTCAATTAGGTGAGACTGACTTTGAACCTAAGAATCCTTTCTATGTGAGAAAACCTTTCACATCTTGCTCTTATGTGTAAATGAGAAAATCCTTTCAATCACACATCATGATCATTGGTACTTTACTCTCAAAGCACCCTTAAAACATTTAAATAGATTTCATAAGAAATTGCAGAAGTCCATAATTTACCTCTTGAGGTTCGAAACCCAATTTCAATCATCAATACTTAGAAAATATGGGTTAGATATGGATTTCATCATAAATTCATGTAAAGCTAGAAATACAAGTTTAATTTCATAAAACTCTTCCTTTAGGATCAAAATCCCACATCATATGATTCATAACTTGAAAATCCAGTGTGCTGAGCCTTGAAGAAAAGGAGAAAATCAGCTATGAAAAGGAGCAGTCGGTGTATCGCTGAACAACTTCGCTAAAGCAGTGCTACATCGCCCAATTATCTAGGATAGAAAAATGTTGAAGGCAACTGACGAAAGGCGACGAAGTAAACCAAAGGGCGCATCACCAAATACATTGGCAATTATCACTAACGTCGTCGAAAGATCCTTCGGAGCACATTTTTCTGAAAACTATAACTACTAGTTCAGTTTTTATTCTTAGCAGCGATTGTTACATCATTTTACCTAGTTTTTTAGATTGTAAAGTTGAGATAGTATTTTGGGGAGATTTTCTCTAAGTTTTGGAGAGGGTTTTGAAAAATCGAAGAAGAAGAGAGTTTCATCTCTTCCAATTTGGAAGCGGGTCTCTTGGATTCTTCACTGTTTGCCTGAATTGAGACTTAAATCTTCATACCCATTTAATTTCAACATCATTGAAGGAATAAATTTCCATTTCTTGATGTGTGGCTAAAAACCCCTATTCTTGGGGTGTGATTTAGCAAATATGGTTGAGATTATTGTTGGGTTTTGCTTGCTGATAGGTTAGATGTATTTTAATAATGATTTCACCTAGAGGTTGTGGTTTAATTTAATGGGTTTGTAGTTGCAAATACAAAACCACCCATGTGTTTTCACCTTGCTCGAAAGAGAGGTCGCGAAACCAAGACCGCTAGACTGATGGCCTAAGGAGTGGGTCGACATGAGGTTCTGCCCGAGAGGGTGAGCCATAGTCCCATATCATAACACTCCGCTCGAGAGAGTGAGTGGGGTAGGGCGTAGGCTGGCCTTCATGCGGCAAATGGGTGTCCGAGAGGAATCCATTTGAAACGGGGTAAGTTACTCGAGAGGGAACTTATTTCCATCTAAAGCTTAGCCTAGTCACTATTATATTGCAAATTTCCTATCGAAAGAATGTACCCATCGATTTATACGAACATATATTGCAGTCACATCCCAAAAATCCCCTCTCATTCATAGATTTCTTTGTTATTTCTGCTATTTTTGCTATACTTGTGACAAATCTCCCATTGTTAATTGACACTCTTGTGTCCCTCTTTAATTTCCTATGTACTCACTCGTAATTTTTTTTAGTTACGATTAGCTTTAGCACATTTGTGCTTAATCACTAATTTTCATGCCCACTTCCTTGGGACTCGACCCCAACCCTTGGTTGGGTTATTATACTATTGCACGATCGTAAACACTTGCATTAAAAGTTGTGTCGATGATTACACAAACATCATTTACCACATTCACCTTTTCTTCACCTTCACTCATATTTTTCAATACCAAACCCAGTTCTGTCCTCATTTGAGCCAACTCTTCACGAATATCATCATTGACTTGGTTAGGCACAGTTTGAACTGCAAATGTGTTTCAACCAGTGTTCGCCTTTCTAGTGCTCCATGCCTTATTATTGTGGGAAATCTTCTCTAATTTTTCAGCGATCTCCTCAAAAGTGCACTTACCATATGATCCTCCAGCAAAAGTATCTAGCACAACGGTGAATGCAGTGAACCTATCCCATTAAATGCTTCCAGACTCTCCAGGTAGTGCTACGAAGTTTCTAAGTTTATCCTTGTGATTCAGCTTCTTAGACACTGGAAAGTACTTCGCCATAAACACCCTATGAAATTGGTCCCATGTATGAATCAAACTGTATAGAAGCTGAGAAAACCACTCTGCATCATCACCGGTCAATGATAGAGGGAAGACTCTCAAACCTATGACATTCATATCCAATTTCGGTCATCCCACACAACTCTTGCAGACACTTCTCAATTTAGCCATGTGACCATGTGGATCTTTCGAAGCTATACCAGAAAACAACCCTCTTACTGTAAGCATTTGCATCAGACTGTTGGTCACCACAAATGTATGCCCTGGAGGTAGAGGAGGAAGAACAATAGGTCCTTCTGATTTGCGGTATTATAGTCAACTTTGTGGTTATCACGCAACCTAGGTGCTGGCAGATTCTGTGCCCTCTCTGCATCTCCGATTAGATTACCACCATGTATCTGAGCATTCACATTACCAACTCCAGGAGGCTGCAATTCATCTCACTACAACATTTTATGCCTTCAACCACCCTAGAAAAGTTTGGCCAAAACTATCAAAAAATGTAGCCTTTGATCAAAGGCCACATTTTTTGACTTTACGCTACACTTTTCTGGGGGTGGCCTAAAGAAGCGTGACCATAGACTTCAGGCCACTCTTTTCAAGTGTTGCCTTATCGGCTATGCTTCAAAAGTGTAAGCTATAATGTTAGAACGCCATGCTTTGCATTACCTCTTATAGCAACATTTCTATCTCCTACAATTACACTTTTAAGCATAGCCTTTGCTTCCTTATAAGCTACGCTTTTGATGCGTAGCATTTTCTAGCTTATCTACAACAACACTTTGAAGTGTAGTCTTTGCCAATATACATATGACAATTTCCAATTAATAAGCTACACAATTAGCATCCCTATGGCAACATTTTTGAAGTGTTGCAATGTCATTTTAGCTATAAAAATATTTAGTTGAAAAAAAATTTTAATTGAAAAATTAGAATATTGTTTTACAATAAAGAAGCATTAAATTAGCTAATAAACAATTCAAATGTATAGATTTGCAATAAACGTAAAAACAAAATATGTCTTGTACTACACATACTTATAAAGAAATACTTTATGCACTACCAAAAATTTTTACAAAACCAAATGTAATATATTCAAACTTCTACAATAGTTCAAAATATCTTCATCATCTGCGTCAATCAATCGAATTGATTTCTGGCCACTATTCAAATTTGATTGCTGACACTTTCCTACACATTCAAAATAAAATTAAAAATCAGAAATCAACCATGTTCAACAAATAAAACATTAGAAAGAAATCATGTTCATTATTTTCGTCTTCTGTATCCTCATTATAAAAATCACTTCTTATAGACCATATGAAATAGAGCACAGTACAAAGTGTTAATCCAAAACTAAGGTGCTAACAAAGTCTTAAAAATATCCAACACTAGGGACTAGGGTCAACTTTCACCAAAAAGTGTTATTTAACCATCCATGTTCTAAAATTATGAAGACAAAGAGTGGTCTTGATTTAAAGAAGGCAAGCATAATCAAATTTTAAGTGCCAATGATGTTTAGTCCAGCTCAAAAACATGACTAACACATATATTTATTAATGTAAAAGGGCCGTAGAAAAATTACAATCTGTAAACATCTTGCAAACAAGGAGTCGACAAAACAGAATCAGAATGCCACTGCCCTCTCAATTAACTATTGTTAAGGGTTTATATAAACCTATATGATACTCGTCCATACTGTAAAGTATTCAATTTACACTATTCAAATCCCCTAAGTTTTTCAGTTCATGAAACTTACCTTTACATAATTAACTATTCATACAAAGTAATTCAAATTTACACAACACATACAAGAAAATTACTAATTTTAATATAGTTAAAACATAAGTGAAGACACAATTTAGAACAAGTTATACTCAAACTTTCACATTTTCTCTAATTATAGAACAAAAATAGTACCTCCAGTAATATATAGCGAGAATTTACTAAAACCATTAAAACATAAAATACTACCATAAAAAGTACATGCACATGTAGAACAAAAAGGTTTTAAAAAAAACAGAAAGGGCAAAGAAACAGAAATATAAACTAAAATTAATAAAGATATAACTATTTTTATCAAACTCTTTTATTTATCGTCGACTATTTATATTCACACAACACAATTTCAAAAAAAAATATCAAATCAATCAAGAAAAAAAGATTCAAAACTCTCTTGGTTAAAGATGAGAAAGTGAGTTGTCCTGTTACCTTGGCTAAGTAGGAGCAATAGTCTATGCATAGTTTATTGTGCCTTTTAAGATTTGGCAGCAATTAGCAACAATTTCTCCAGTTATGTGCATGTGAAGTTATATGCTCTCAACCTGCAACACCTCCTTTATGAAGAGCATCTGCTATAAATTCAGAGAAAGCCTTACGAACAACTCTTGTGCTGGACCTGAAAAGTAGCACTTCCTAATAAGATAAAATATGACGTAAGAAACAACTAATACATATAATTAGCAGAATCAATAACATTCATCTACCCTTAGAGGAGATGAAAAATGTCGATGGTATCAAAAATATGCATTTTATGAATAAGCATTACCATTAAAGAGTCTGCTTACCTCGACTACCATCTTGTCAATCTCACATATGTCGATCAGTTCGACAGAAGTATGACGGGATACCTCACGCAAGACACAATGGTCTCATCCTACAATAACCAATACCTGAGGTAAAAAGAATAAGCTCAAAGTTTGCATGCATGTCAAATAGACAAACCACATCAATAGTAGTAGGCCATTATATGCCTATAAATATGAAATATCACTCGCTTCATAACTATACAAGGGAACTCAAATAGCATTCCAATTGATTTAGTGTTAACCAAACTAAACCTTCCATTATCCACAACTGGATTCTCTCTAAGGAATTTTAATGTTAGGCTCTTTGAACGCGATCCTCGAGTGCTTTGAGTTGTAGCAGTTTTTCCTCAAGTAGATGTAGGAAGTTTCCATCATAGTGGCATGGGACCAACATCATAGATGATTATTCTGTGGCAAGACCATATAAGTTTTATAGCTTCTAAGTACCTATTCTGGCTCCTCTAGGTCCCCGGCAGGACCAAACCAGTGATTCTATGGAGCCCCTGTTGTTCTTGCTCTCAATCTAGCATAAGTGGTTCCATTAACTGAATTTCCAATTACTTTTTTCAGGAACAATATATCATTTGAAACCACAACAGCTGTTAAATGTGTATGTATCTTTTTAAGGGCGTCCAAGACCAGTGGAAGCTGATTACCTTTGTACCCAATCACAACCTGGAAAGGCCCAAAAATCTCTTTGGTCACACGATGATAATGTTCATCTTTGAGTATTTCTTCAAGTGGTACAAAAATACCAGTCGATTTTACGGCTTCATAATTTTTTGGGATCGAATGGTTTTGTAAGGCTTCACCACTGAAGAGCAATCTCGATCCAGGTATCTGATGTAATTTCTTTGCATGGTTCGGTATTTTTTTTAGTTGTAACCGTAAGAACAAGACCAATAGTTAAATCATCTAATTTCCTTCTTGGAACAAGCTCGGTCATTTTGTCTAAGAGAGAAGTTTTACTCCAATTCTCAAGCATGAAAAATATTGATTCAGCTGAGCACTTTTGACTACTACATGCATATGCATCTTGGTCACAAACCCATGCCACTTAATCCACCTCATTGACATCTGGCCCAAGCATCTTCTAGTCGAATCCAACATCTTCTAGTTTGACTTTATCACTTAGGTCATCAGCTAACTTCTCTGCAACTCTTGAGCTACCTATCAAGAGAGTCATACGTGGTTTTGCCTCCACGACTAGCTTGTTCATTGTCTTTCCATCAAAGTTTATGAAATCCACATCATCCACAGGTAACCCACACTCATGAAGAAGTTGAAGCATTTGTTCCATAACAATGCATACCTTGCTATCAACTTTAAGTACTGGTTTATTTCCCATATGCAATGTTCCCATCAACTTAAGCAAAGAAATCTCCAAAGGAAAATTAAAGGGAACAATAACAGCCACATGTCCATATGGCCATCAAAAATTTGATACGCTCAAATTACACCTTGCTAAAGAAGTAAAAGCAATCGTTGTCAAATAAAGAATCCAACTTGTAGGTTGGGGTTGATGCCACGAGGAATATGGTTTAGACTTAAACTTAACTCACTATTATTTTCGTTTAGTCAACTTATTTCCAAGGCAAGTAAATAAAGGGGGGGGGGGGGGGG
>JAJOOR010058424.1:0-11041 GCA_036250505.1 Solanum acaule | reverse complement strand
ATATTATTGAGAGTAGTATTAAGCACCGATATGGGGATTAGTTTAGACAACTCACAGTTCTCATAAACCAGGTATGCCAACATGGTAAATGATCATACTTTTAGACGATTCCTTATTGATTTTAAGCATAGCGTAGTGGATCCACTTATTTGAGTATTTCTTATACTCCAGAAAGGTATAAGATAGTTCTGGCAGCGTGGGCGAGACGCAATATCATCACATAACTCATAGTGATGTTTGTCGGTTAAAGAATCTCCCAAATAAGATTAAAAGAGTTTATTATTGTATTTTTAAATACATTAAGGTATTGTCTATTGTTTTAAAAGCTTTCTTTATAATCCATCTTTATCTTTGCATTTATATTGAATTGAGTTGAGTATTTTTATGTTGAGCATCCTTGAGTGAGTTGAGATGATGTGAGTATGTTCTTTCTTTTTGTAAGTTCAAGATTATGTCTGTGCTTTAAAGTTCTCGTTGCATGCTCGTGCATTCAATGTACTGACACCATTTGGCTTGCACAGGTAATCAGGGTCATCAATAGGCACTCAGTTGATATCACTTGCAGTTCCAGATTTTCTTTGGTGAGCCTCCTTGCTTTGGAGGGTTCTACATTTTACTTTCAGCCTTGTTAGGATGTCGTGGGTCTTGTCCTGACTTCTCTCATAGTTATTAGAGGTTTCATAGACAATAGTGTTTTGAAGAGTCTATTCTATTTCCATTGTTAATGCTTAAGACTTGAGTTGAACAATTATGTACTGAGCATTTCAGAGTATTTGGAGTTAAACTATCTTATTAATGATATCTTTATGAGTTGAGTTTACATTTGAGGTTCTTATAATCTTGAGTAAGTCTTTTGATATACCGTGAGTTTACAATATTTTTGATTCGTTTCACTTAGAGTTTCTGTGTGTCTTGGGCTATTTTGGATTAGAAATATTGTTTTGTGTGTAATTCTTGCAGGAAATAGACTTGGATGCAGTTGATGAAGATGTTAGATGAAAAGTGCAGATGTAGCCAATGGCGGAACGTAGGTCCATCGATGGGCCGTGGATGGGCAGTCGTAGGTCCTGGTCTAGGAGTTGAGTTCTAGTACTCAAACCAAGGAGTGACAGGATGGACCGTAATCCAATCCACGGACCGTAGGTGGAGTTGTCGTTTGAAGGCCTTGAAATATTGCGCAAGTGTGGAACCACAGAGGGTGACCTATGGACCGTAGGTCAACCCACAATTCGTAGGTCGAGGCGTCAATAGAAACCGCGTCTGAGAAATTTATTTCCTTATTTTGTTTCCTTTTTAGTTTGGATTTGTTTTCTATAAATAGGAGTAGTAATCCTCGTTTTGGGGGGTTAGACATTATTGTATACTTCTAGTTTTTGGTCTTTTGGAATTATTTTGCAAACACTTAGCAATTGAATTTTCGGAATATGTTTTATACAATTTTCACTTTGAATTTCAATTCAAGATTTCGGGTTTCATCTATTCTAACTGTAAGTTCATGAATTCTTTCAACTTAATTATGAATTGTGAACTCTCAAGCATGAGTTGCTAAATCCACAACTAGGGTTGTGGTAACCATGAGCAATTAATAAAGTATGAATAATAATTAAGTAATTCTTGAATAGTGTTTATGTATGTATTGTTAATCATTTCATTTAGAAGTCTTTTTAACGGTTGCAAACGTTAGAACTCGCCTCATTCCTACTTGCCGAACCAAGGAGGTAGTGAATGAGAAAATGATTAAACAACAGAGATTTAGTGAATGCTATCTAATAGTTTGATGTCAATTGGAGTGAGGGTGAAAACTAAACTACATTGATATGACGACTAATCTGGGGTAAAGGTAAGGGTTAGTAAAGCATACACCCGTAGACGGACCAAGTTGCATGGTGAAATTCCCTACTTGGAGGACCAATCACTCAGGGATACCTAACTTACCAACTTTGCATGTAAAACACTAGGAAATGATTACTATTATTAGGATTAATACGTTAAGAGCTTATGGGGAACACATATACCCTAGTTTCTTTCTCATATTGATAACGCAAAGTTTGAATCTTGTTTACTTGTTACTTAAGCATTCAAATTTTTTACTTACTTACAAAATCCCCTATGTTTACTTTTCTCGGAAATAGTTTGACTAAATTGAGAGAATAGTGAGTTAAGTTTAAGTCTGAACCATATTCCTCGTGGGATCGACCTCAACCTACAAGTTGGGTTATTTACTTGATAACAATCGATTATACTTCTTTAGGGAGGTGTAATTTGAGCGTATCAAATTTTGGCGTCGCTGCCGGGGAATATGACTTTTAGATTAAACTAACTACATTGTTGAACTTTAGTCAAGTATTTCCTGATTTTACATTTTTCTTTTGTTTTTGTTTTCTACAGGTTTCTACTCTAGTGTATGCCAAGTACACAGAGTCGAGGAGAACCATTGACCCCCTACGATCCATAATTGAGTAAGATTTTGAGGAGAATGAATAATCAAGGGGTACACAACAATCCAATCAAAGAGGGTCTAGGTGATGGAGTAGAATTGCAGCCTCCAGGGGTCTTTAATGTACCCACTCAGGTTAATGGTGGTAATCTCATCGGAAATGCAGATATAAGGCAGAATCCGCTAGCACCGAGGTTTCGTAATCACTACAGAGCTGACTATGATACGATTGGATCAAATGGGCCTATTGTTCTTCCTCCTCTACCTCTAGGTCATACATTTTTGGTTACCAACAGTTTGATACAATGCTTACAACAAGAAGGTTGTTTGGTGGGTTGGCGTCGGAAGATCCATACACTCACATGACCAAACTGTCTAGTGTTTTCAAGAGTTGTGTAGGACGACCGGAGTTGGATATAGATTTCATAGGTCTAAGAGTATTCCCATTGTCATTGACCGATGATGCTGCTATGTGGTTTTCAGAGTTACCATACAATTCTATCTGTACATGGGACCAATTGTATAAGGTGTTCGTAGCGAGGTACTTTTCAATGTCCAAGAAACTGAATAACTTCCCCACACTACCTGGAGAGTATATAAGCAGTTCTTGGGATAGGTTCACTGGGTTCATGAGAAGTGTTCCAAATCACCACATTGATAATGAGTCATTGAATGAGTATTTCTATAGAGGACATGATGGCAATGGAAGAGCGGTGTAAGATACAATTGCTGGAGGATCATATGGTGAGTGCACTTTTGAGGAGATCGCTGAAAAACTTGAGAGGATTTCCCAAAATAATAAGGCATGGAGCACTAGAAAGGCTAATACTTGTAGAAGCACGTTTGCTGTCCAAACTGCACCTAATTAATCTAATGATGACATTCGTGAAGATATGGCTCAAATGAGGACATAACTTGGTTTGGTCTTGAAACATGTGAGAGGTAATGCATAAAAAGTAAATGTTGTGAATTATATGACTAGATCTCCACCACCACTAGTTGATGAGTGCTACTATGAGGAGGAGGCAAATTTGGTTAATGGTCAGGCGGGGGGTTTCCGAACCAACGCCCAAGGTTCCAACACGAATAATTGGCACCAGGGTCAAGGAAACCAAGGTCTGAACTATGGAAACTACAACTATGAGGGTAACTACAACCGTGATGGTAACCATGTCCGGGATGAGAAAAACTATCGTGACAATAATTACAACCGGAACAATTATGGCAACATGAATGATAAGGTTGGGCCCTGTGTTCCTCCTGGTAATAAAGAGGGTGGTAATAGTATGTCACGCATTGAGGATATGATGCAAAATATGATGAAGAGGTTTGATGCAACTGATGAGAATGTGAAAGCGATGTGGAATGACTTGTCTGGAATAGGTAAAAAATCTGATGCCCATGCAGTGTCAATCGAGCAAGTTGAGCAGCAGTTTAGTTAGTCGTCCACCACTGTGAGCCCACATCAGCCTGACACACTTCCTAGCAACACCATCCAGAATCCAAAAAATAATGGGCATTTATGGCAGTCACTACTCACGGAGAAAAGCAGACCATTGACCTACCCATGTCGTCTGAGGTTGAAAGAGTGATAGAGAAGGATGAGGATGAGAGTGAGGTTACTGAAATTCCAAAAGATGTTACTGAAAAGGAAGCTGAGGTGACCCAAAAAGTTATTCCCATGCCTAGACCTCCACCTCCATTCCCGCAGAGATTGGTGAAAAAGACTGAAGAGGGAAAATACCGCAGGTTCATAGCTATGTTGAAGCAACTGTCCATAAATATCCCATTTATAGAAGTTGTGGAGTAAAGGCCTAGGTATGCTAAATTCATTAAAACTTGGTGACCAAAAAGAGGGTTGTTAGTTTTGAGAATAATGAGAGGCTACAACATTATAGTGCTATTTCTACTAGGTCACTTGTGCAAAAGAAAGAGGATCCTAGAGCTTTTACTATTCCTTGTACCATTGGGATGTTACGCTTTGCGAAAGATTTGTGTGATTTAGGTGCCAACATTAATTTGATACCACTTTCCATCTACAAGAAGTTGGGTTTAGGGGCTCTAAAACCGACTGCGATGCTACTTATGGCCGACAGAACTGTGAAGAGACCCATTGGAGTGCTCCAAGATGTCCTTGTGAAAGTGGAGTCGTTCATCTTTTCGGAAGACTTTGTGATACTTGATTGTGAGGTTGATTTTGAGGTCCCCATCATCTTAGGGAACCATTACTTACTACTGGGTGTGCCTTAGTCAATATGGAGAGAGGGTTGATGAAATTCCGACTGAACAATAAGGGGGTAACTTTTAACATTTGTTGGTCTATCAAGCAAGACAGTGATCTTAAATCGGTATCGGTGGTAAATCACATTGTGGAGCAAGTTTCTGAAGTATCTATTGAAGATAGGTTGGGTGTTGATGCACTGGCAGCGGTAATGATGAATTTTGACAGTGATGGTATTGAAGACTATGATGAGCTAGTTTCCGCACTTGATAGGTTCGAATTTCACTCCAAACCAAACAGATTGGAGTTAGATATGAAGAATCGAGACTCTCGTCCCGCAAAACCTTCTATAGATGAGTCTCCGAAACTGGAACTCAAGGCTCTACCATCTGACTTGATGTATGTATTCTTGGGGAAATATCACACTTTATGAGTAATCATTGATGCTGATTTGAGCGAAGAGCAAGTATAGGCCTTCGTATCTGTATTGAAGAGGTTTAAGAGGGCTATATGATGGACTGTTACAGACATTATTGGGATTCCACCGGGCATTTGTTCTCACAAAATCCAACTCATGCTGGACAGTAAGTTAAGTATTGAACATCAAAGGACACTAAATACCCCTATGCAAGATGTTGAGGAAAAGGAGACCATTAAGTGGTTGGATGTTGGAGTCATATATCCCATCGTTGATAGTAATTGGGTTTGTCCTGTTCAGTGTGTGCCCAACAAAGGGGGAATCAATATGGTTTGAAATGCTAAAAATTAGCTCATTCCAATGAGGTTGGTTACTGGTTGTAGAGTATGCATGGACTACCGCAAGCTAAACACATGGACAGAAAAAGATCACTTCCCAATGTCATTCATGGATCAGATGATAGATCATCTTGCTGTTAAGGTATGATATTATTTTCTAGATGGTTATTTGGGTACAATCAAATCTCGATAGCTCTGAAAGATCAAGAGAAAACCACCTTCACTTGTCCTTATGGTACTTTCGCATTCAAAAGGATGCCATTTGGGTTGTGTAATGCTCCAACAACCTTTTAGAGGTGTATGATGTCGATATTTTCAAATATAGTGGAGGACACGATTGTGGTATTTATGTATGATTTCTCTGTGGTAGATGATTCGTTTGATGGTTGTCTGAAGCATCTGGCCGAGGTGTTGAAACGATGTGAAGAGTGCAATCTTGTGGTCAATTGGGAAAAGTGCCACTTTATGGTGAAAAAGGGTATAGTTTTGGGTCATCGGATTTCGTAGAAAGGTATTGAGGTTGATAGAGCCAAAGTTGAGGTAATAGAAAATCTTGCACCACCCATCTTTGTCAATGGTGTTCAGAGTTTTCTTGGGCACGTAGATTTCTACTACAGGTTCATAAAAGATTTCTCATAAATTGCACACCCATTGTGCAAACTACTCAAAAAGGAGTGTAAGTTCGATTTTGATAATGCTTGTCTGAGAGAATTTGGAGAGTTGAAAGCCAAGTTAACTTCCGAACCTATCATTATTTCACTAGATTGGGGACAACCATTTGAAGTTATGTGTGATGCGAGTGGGGTAGATCTTGGGGTAGTATTAGGACAGAGGCGAGAGAAGATTCTTCATCCGATTTACTATGCCAACGAAGCTCTGAATGTGGCTCAAAAGAACTATACTGTGACTAAATAGGAAATCCTTGTTGTGGTTTTTGCATTCGAGAAATTTAGGTCCTACTTGCTTGGTTCTAAGGTCATAGTGTATACTGACCATTCTGCATTGAGGTATCTGATGGCTAAAAGGATGCAAAACCAAGGTTGATTAGATGGGTACTTTTGTTGAAAGAGTTTGATTTTAAGGTAAAGGATAGAAAGGGGAGAAAAAACCAGGTTACTGATCATTTGTTCAGGTTAGAGGAGGGATGTCATTCCCCGAGCCTACACCTTGGGCAGGACTAGCACTCGAGAACCATTGCTAGCCCCAAGAGAACCCTTGGCCTGGTTTAACTCTTAGCGGAAGACTTTACTCAAATATAATTGTACTTTAAAAGTAAACTGAAATCTCAATAGATAACTTAGAATGTATAAAGAAACATTCACTAGCCAAAATGGCACTCAAGTCTCAAACATCAAAGCAGGAATGGAAAGACTCAACAGCTAACATCAACTAACTATCTATTAAGCCTTTTCTCCTAACATCGGTATAGGATTTCTATCGACTTTGCGCTGTTTTCAAACTTTCTTGAATAACTCTCACTTTTTCCATAGCTTGATGAAATAAGTCTGGTCCTATCAACCCAGCTTCACCAACTTCAAACCACCCTATAGGAGATATGCATCTTCTCCCATAAAGAGTTTCATACGGAGCCATTTGGATGCTAGTGTGGTAACTGTTGTTATAAGCAAAATCTATGAGAAGTAGGTGATCGTCCCAATTACCCTTGAAATCAATCACACAGGCCCTCAAAATATCTTCTAAAGTCTGAATAGTGCACCACCGGGCCTTTGGTGCTCTACTTTAACTTGTTGACACTTCAGGCATTTAGCAACAAACTCAGCAATACCCTTCTTCATACTATTCCACCAATATAGTTCTCTCAAGTCATGATACGTCTTTATGTAACCCGGATGGATAGAATATCTGGAGCTATGTGCTTGCTCCATGATCCTTTCTTGGAGTTCATCCACCCTTGGTACGTACAACCTACCCTGATACCTCAATACACCATCTCCACCTTGTTCAAAAGCCATTACTTTTTGCTTATGAACATTTGCCTTCAATTCAAGTAAAATAGGATCTTGGTATTGTTTCTCTTTCACTTCTGACACTAATAATGATTCAGCCCCATTCATCACCACTGCTCCTCCTTCTGTGGAATCCATTAGTCAAACTCCTAATCGTACAAGTCTATGCACATCTTTTGCTAACTCTTTCTTATCTTCCTTAAAATGGGTGGTACTACCCATAAATAATCTACTCAAGGCATTAGCAACAACATTAGCCTTGCCTGGGTGATAAAGAATACTCATGTCATAATCGTTGAGTAACTCTAACCACCTTCGTTGTCTGAGATTAAACTCTTTCTGACTAAACACATACTGAAGGCTCTTGTGATCGGTGAACACATCCACATGAAATCCATAAAGATAGTGACGTCATATTTTCAGAGCAAATACTACGACAACCAACTCTAAATCATGGGTTGGGTAATTCTTCTCGTGAACTTTCAACTGTCTGGAGGCATAAGCTATAACTTTACCATTCTCCATTAATACACAATCCAGTCCATCTCGGGACGCATCAGAATATACAACAAAACCTTGTGTACCTTCTATTGAGGTCAATACTGTGCAGTAGTCAACCTCTTTTTCAATTCCTGAAAGCTTTTCTCACAAGCTTCAGACCATTGAAACATCACTGTTTTGTGAGTCAACTTGGTCAAAGGGGATGAAATAGATGATAACTCCTCGATGAACCTTCTATAATATCCAGCCAACCCCAAGAAACTCCTAATATCAGTTGGAGATGTGGGTCTAGGGCAATTCTGCACTGCCTCTATTTTCTGAGTATCAACTCTAATTCCATCACCGGAAACAATGTGGCTTAAGAATGCTACAGACTCCAGCCATAACTCACACTTAGAGAACTTAGCATACAACTTTCTATTCTTTAGAGTTTGGAGAACTATTCTGAGATGACTAGCATGATCTTCCTCATTCCTCAAATAGATTAGGATGTCATCAATAAATACGATAACAAACATATCTAAATAAGGCTTGAATACTCTATTCGTAAGGTCCATGAATGCTGCAGGTGCATTGGTCAAACCAAAGGACATGACTAGGAACTCAAAATGACCATAACAGGTCCTGAAAGCTATCTTAGGGATATTACATTCCCTTGCTCTCAACTGATGGTAGCCAGATCTGAGGTCTATATTAGAAAAACAAGTGGCACCCTGAAGTTGATCGAAGAGATCATCGATTCTCGGAAGAGGATACTTATTTTTGATAGTAACCTTGTTCAACTGACGGTAATCTATACATATTCTAAGAGAACAATCCTTCTCATAAATAAGACCGGAGCTCCCCAAGGTGAGACACTTGGTCGAATAAAACTCTTGTCAAGCAGATCTTTCAACTATTCTTTTAACTCTTTTAGCTCTGCTGGTGCCATTTTATATGGCAGGATAGATATAGGACAAGTATCGGGAAGAATATATATACCGAAGTCTATTTGTCTCTCAGGACGGACTCCAGAAAGATCATATGGAAAGACTTATGGAAACTCTTTTACTACTAGAACTGACTGAATATGAGGTATCTCAACACTAGAGTCATTAACTCGGACTAAGTGATAGACACACCCCTTGGAAACTAACTTTCTCGCCTTAAGGTATGAAATGAAACGACCCTTAGACACTGCTAAACTACTCTTCCACTCTATAACTAGTTAAGTGGAAACTGGAACTTGACTACTCGAGTTCTACAACCTATTGATGCATAACAGGCATGAAGTCAGTCCATAACTAGAATGACATCAAAATCTACAATGTCTAACTCAACTAAATCAGCCATGGTGCTCTTGTGATTGACAGAAACAATCATAATAGACTCTCTCTGCTAGAATAGACTCACCAACAGGTGTAGAAACACTGAATAGCTCAAAAAGTTTCTCAGGAAGAACATCAAAATTAATCGCAACTTCAAGAGTTAAAAAACATAAACTCACTCCTGGATCTAACAAACCATAAACATCAAAGTTAAAGACTTGGATCAAACCAGTGACAACATCCGGCGAATCCTCTTGCTCTTGGCGACTTGTGAAAGCATAAATATGGTTTGATCCTCCGCCTGTCCTTGAAGTAGCTCCTCTAGGTGCAGCTCTGTCTGGTGGAGCAATTGAAGAAGACTGGGTTATATTGCCCCCATTACCATTACCCTGCATGTTCTTAGGACACTCTTTCATAAAATGACCGTTCTGACCACACTTGAAGAAACCAATGGAGCCATCACGACACACCCCTGAGTGGCTCCTACCATACTTAGCACATGCCAGAGTCATAGTACCCCCTTGTGACATACTACCTTGAGAGTGTGCAGTTCTATCTCAAAAATTCTGGGAATTCTAACTTTGGAACTCACCTCTATTTTTTGGTGCAGGTGCACTAGCAGATGATGGAGCAGGTCCCTTTTGTTTCTGTTGGAAGGAAGACCGGTTCGCATTGCTCTTTTGTTGCCCGAACTCATTCCCTGATGTCAGCCCTCTTATTCTTAAACTCTTCTCTATCCCTCAGCTTGTCCTTCTTAACTTATTGCACATGGATCATTTGCCTTGCTATGTCCATATCCCCTATCAGGTGTGGAAAAAGGGTTTACGATTCACTCTCTCGAGCTGAACCCATGACAACCCAATACCACCCACAGACCATCAACCAATAATCTTAGTTTTAAAACCTCTCTCTCGAGCAAGCCAAAAACACAAAGGTAGAACTGCATTTGCAACTACAATTCTTAAATTAAACCACAATTAAAGATTGAACTCACTTCTAAACAACATTTAAACTAACAATTAGCAATACATATAAACTAAATCAGCCCATAATCACACCCCAAGAATTGGGGCTTTAGCTAGACATCATAACAAGATTAAAATCATTAGCAAATTGAGTTTTCAATCAACTGAGTAAGAATGATTTCGTCTTTACAAAGGTCTAAATCGAAGAATCTCAAAGACCTACTTCCAATTTCTCAAAAGTGAAAAACTTCAATTCTTCAAAGCTAAAGAAAACTTGTCTCACAGTTCAAAACTAAGAAAATTATGAACACAAACACTATTCAGAATGAATAATGATTCAAAGATAGATAAAAGATACTAAACTAAATGTTCAAAAATGTATTTATAGTTGCCAAAAATATGCTGCAAAAAGCCACTCGGTGCAGTAAGTCAAGCTCGCCGATCCACTCGGCGATCCGCCCTTTGGTCAATTCCATCTCCTTTCTGCCTTGGCCTTCAGCATCCTCCAGGTCTGTAACTTTGAGCGATCCAACACTGCATCGCAGAACCACTCGGCGATCCGACGACTGCTCCTTTCTTTCACCAACTTGGTTCTTTCCTTCAGGGCTTGGCACACTAGAATTTTAGGCGGTCAAATGGCCACTCGGCGACTCGCCAAATGGACTTGGCGATCACCAGGCTCTCTTTTGTTCCTTCTTTCAGCTCACTTTGTTCCTTTTTGAAACTTAGTGTCCTTGCTTTACTCCTTAATTCATAATCTTGAAAATCAAGGATTTTAGATCAGTTATTGGCACAAAATAAACATTTAAGGACACTAAACCTATACAAATAAAGCCCTAAATGAGTCCAATCTTGGACTCATCAACACCCCCAACTTAAACTTTTGC
>JAJOOR010058422.1:0-11796 GCA_036250505.1 Solanum acaule | reverse complement strand
TTATATATATATATATATATATATATATATATACTAAAATACATATAAAACGACCCTATATTTAATTAACTAATTTAAGAAATTACTTAATTACCCTTGCCTTGGCTGAAACTAGGAAACTTTCAGGTGCCACCCACACATGATGACCTACGGACCGTAGGTGGACCTACTGGCCGTCCTACAAGTCCGTAGGTCCATGTATGGGGCTTGAAAAATAGGGGAGGTCAAGGCCTTGACCTACGACTCCCACCTACGGGGCGTGGGTCTACCTACGGCTCGTGGGTGCCCATCCGTAGGTCAAGCTGTTTTTGACAACTTTTTTGGCAGCCTCATGATTCTCCTCAAGGACCCTTGGGGGAGGGGGGTTCGTACCTTGACGTTTACACCCAAAAACATTTATTTTCACTACTGGAGGTTATTTTACGACTCTTAGCTTTACACTAAACCCCAATTAGACTACTAGTTTACTCATTAGGCTCTAGCTTAGTCTTCTACTTTTAGGGGGCATAACAATTACGATAGCCTACACCTAGTATTGGATGAGGTGTAGTTGAGCGTTTATCAAAAATGGTGTCGATGCCGGGGAGTGGTGTTAATAATTCTATTATTTAAGTTTATATTGTGATCTTCCTGTGTTGTATTTGAATCACCTTATTTTGTTTTGTGTTTGTGTTGGTTGTGTCTGAACAGAAGAAGAGATGTGCGTGAACGGGAGTAGTGGTAGCCAAACTAGCCACCAAGATGATATCAAAAATTGAAATGATGTTAATGACCTGATTCAATTGGGTAGTGTTGGTGTTATACATCTACCTCTTGTTGAGGGGAATGTTGTCTTCCATGTCACTAGCACAATGCTACAACTCTTGCAAAATAAAGGATTGTATGGAGGGCTAGCTCATGAGAATTCCCATGAGCATATTCAGAATTTTGTAGACGTATGTGGTCCATTCTCATTCAAGAACATCTCTCAAGAATCAGTCAGTCTCTGGTTGTTCCCATTTTCTTTGATAGGGGAAGCTTCCAAGTGTTTAGTTGAATTTTCGAGGAATTCCATTACCACTTGGGATGAACTTACCGTGGCTTTCTTTGTAAGGTTCTTTCCTCCTTCAAGGATGATGACATTAAGAGATAACATCCAAAGCTTCAAATGCTTGGAGGGTGAACCAATCTGTGAGACTTGGTTGAGATTTTAGAAGTTGGTACTTCAATGTCCAAGTCACGGACTTCCTAATGACGCGTTGTTACAACACTTCTATATGAGTCTTGACTCGGTGAACAAAGGTGTTGCTGATCAACCTGTTCCTGGGGGTATAATGAAACAACCTTTCGAAATATCATCTAATCTCCTCGATGGCATGACCAAGATTAACAGAGCATGGTACACCCGAGAAGACCAAGTGTCTCCTCTCACCTTTAGAATGACAAAAGAGCAAATGGAGAAGGACTAAGAGAGAGACAAAAATATGAACAAAATGATGACCCAGCTGCAGGTAGTGGGTTGAAGAGTGTAAATGCCATTGGTGTGGGTGCAACAAACCCCAAGGAATCACACTTTGAGGCTCTATATCATGAGGAAGTAAACTTTCTTTCAAATCAAGGAGGACGTTTCCGTCCGAGCTATCCAAGGCTAGGGAGGAATCAAGGTTTGAATAGAGAAAGGGATGATGGTTGGAGAGACCATGACCGAGAAAGGCGTGACCGTGGGGCTAATTGGAAGGAAAGGGATGGCGACAAGGAAAGATACATCCCACCCCATGAACGGCATAAGTCCAAAGAGCAAAGGACTTAACCGGAAAACTTTCTTACAGAAGACATGTTTGCACACATTCTCAATAAGGTTGAAGGGGCGGACAAAGTTTCAAAAGAAATGAAACAAGATGTCTCCATACTCAATCAGACGACCGCCTCTCACTCAGTGTCCATCAAACAATTGGAAACGCAAATGGGTCAAATTTTATCTCATTTGAACCTAAGGAAAAAAGGGGGTCTACACTGTGATACCTTGTCTAAACCAAAAAATGAACCTTGAAAGCCTATCCACATCGTGCCACGACGATAAATAAGGCGCTTCTTGGGAGGAAACCCAAGTTTAATGCTTATATTACTGTTGTTTGAATAACGGGTGTTGAATGTGCAAGTTGAAAAGTTGAAATTTAGGGAAAATGGCAGTTAGGAGAGTCAAAGATCTAGTCAGTGAGCCCGACATGGATCGTCGTTGGAACCACCTATCTTGCTACAGGTTCTGTAAAACTCGGTAGACTAAAGTCCAACTCGGCAAGTGCCGAGTGGGTCAGCGACCACAACTTACTTCGTCGACTAGCGCGCGAACTAAAGAGTTTTAAAATGACAAACCGTTTTAAATTCAAAATCTCTTCATTTCCTTACTTTTTAACTGCCTCTCACAATCGATCATAATTTTGTTCTCGTACTATCATTTTTGCTTTTATTTGGGATATTTTGCTCGGGGTGGACTTTAGGATTAGATTACTACCTAGCTTTTCAAATTCTCGGCAAATTAAGGTTAATTTTATGAACCCCGCTCTATAATTGGTTGAAGTCAAATGGAATATTCGTTTTGTGGTTGTTATTTGCGTTTGGTTGCCTCTATTTAATTGAATTCTCATTGATTTGGCCTTAGATAATCAATTCCCGAGTAGTAGCTTGTTAAAATTGTTGGGTTGCATTGAAATTGTTGTTGGTCTAGCAGGGTGAAGTCTGAGTGACCCCAAATTTTGCTAATTATAAAACTTTGCCCAATGATAATGCAGTTGTCATCATTCTTAAGGGCAAAAGACGTCATTTAGCCAATTTTGGCCAAATCGGGCGAAGTCTGAGTACCCCGTGGTCTTTAGTCTAATGGGTCTTGATTGAATTGCATCTATGTGTGTTAAATTTTGTTTTTGTGGGCTGCAGGCTTGATTTTGATGTGCGACATACAAATCTGGCACGTTGGGCTATTCAATGAGCTGGGTCGAGTTGGCCGAGTGGTTTGGTGATTTGCCTAACGTCCCCTAGATGCCCCTTTAATTCTTTAAATTTTGAGTTTGACTTATGTAACTTTCAGCGATATGTCTGTGCTCGCCGAAAGTACTTCGTGATTGCCCTTCTACGCCCATAATCTCTTAATTTGTTATGTATCATTCAGCAAGCTACTTCTAGTTCACCGAATGGTGTCGGTGATCCAGCAACTGGCCCTAGACAGCGCCAGCCTGCTTCCTATATTTAGTATTTTCGTTCTGGAACTTTTGGCGAGCTTGACTTGGCTCACCAAAGGTGTTCGGTGACTCGCCGGACGATTCACCGAGTCTTTCTGCAACTGCTATCTTGAATTTTTTTTTGTTTTCTCAAACTATTTCTAACGGTTTCAACATTGCTTTTCAGGTATGGCTAGACCCAAAGTAGCTGGTAGGAATCAACCGCCTCGAAAGCGGGCACGTGGTATTGTCATATATGAGAAGGCTACTGCCTCACGAGCCCCAACTACAAACCTTCCTCCATGAGGGTGAAAGGGAAAGGGCAAGGGTCATGTGCAGCCTACACCTAGAAAGCCAAACTCCTAAAGTGAGGGGATCTATGCCACAAACCTAACCATATCTAATAGTGAGGGTGATTATGAGAATAGCTCTCCGACCTTTATCTCCAAGCGGGAAGATGATCAGCTATTATAGGATAAGAGAGTGGGGTTATGCTCCAAGTCCTTAAATGATCCGTTTAGGATCCTGGTGCCTCCGACGCTTAGTCCTTGAGTTCGTACTACAACAAAAACAACTTTTAGTGGCAATAAATAAACATATTAAGAAAGAGTGCTAAAGTCTTAACCGGCATTAGTTAAGTGCCATTAGATCCAATGTCACTAAAGCTTTTAGGGACATATACAAAGAGTGCTAATTTCCGCTAAAAACACTATTTAGCGGCAATTCCTAATTAATTGCCGCTAAAGATCATTTTTGATGTAGTGTCCAGCTCCAACTCAGACAGTGGTCCAGGCACCACTAGTGTAGGATCTTCATCCCCGGTCACTCAATAGACTTAGGGGTCATTTTGTTCAAAACAAGTTATCCCAGGAATAGTTATCCTGGGTTAGCTATCATGGGACAACTTATCCCACCATGTTTATGTGCTAACTTATCCCATAACTATGATATAAATGGTGGAATAACTTATCCCAAAATGGAAACCAAACAAGTTACAAATTTTTTATCTCATCACTATTTTCTTATCCCATCACTATTTATTGTTAACCCTCACACCAAATGACCCCTTAAGGCCGAGGGTTCGAGGACAATATTTAAAAAATAAATAAATGAAAGAAACTATGGTTTTAAGAGTCACCATTTAATTTTAAAATAAAAACTAAGAAAACTAATTTACAAAAGATTAAAACTGAAAATCTAATGAAAACAATTAAAGGGGGATTCGGGGTTCATATTAATGTTTTAGAAAGGTTTTAAATGGATCTAAAACATCTGTTAACTCATAGTTATCCAGTAATTAAATATTTGTCTTATTATTCAATGGCAAAGATAAACATTCTTGACTAAATTAAGAAAATAAAGAGTTTAAAACATAGAAATATTTTTAAGGGTAGGGGAAATAGTGGAGAAATATTACGTAAGTAAATAACTTGCAAATATTCTAAAGAGGGTGAGGTAGAAAATTGAATTTTTGAAACCTTAAAATCAATTTAACAAATAAACACATAATAGCAGTTAAATAGATAGGGTTGGGCCCAAGTCTAGACCTATCCGTCTGGGCTAGCACTTGGGCCTAAATGTAAATTTGGACCTATGGCCCATTTGCACCTATCCTAAAGAGACTAAAGTGAGCTGATTTCTCTATTGGGCTTTAGGCCCAATTCTTGCATTTGGTACCTGTCCTGAACTAATTTTCAAACATATAGCAAACCACAAACAATGAGGAAAAGATGAAACAAAGCTTTATGCCCCCAAGAGAAAGGCAGTATCCAACCTCTTTATTGATGCAATGGAACCAAACCCTTTAAACATGAGCAAACCAGTAAACAAAAATAACAAGATACTAAGATTTTGCGGAAGTTTTAGACATAAAATAGAATGGGGGATTAAATACTATGACTGATACACACTCTTTTCAATGAATAAGATGGAATAAAGAGAAATAGTTCATGCCCTTTTAACAACTGCATATTGCTTCCTACCAACTTGACTTTAATAGAGAAGCATTATATTGAACCAAATTCATTCTAGCCGACAAACCTCAACCTATAGAACATATTTGAAATTGGTTTGAGCAAGTAAACATCACAAGATTAATACAAGCCAACGAAAATTGTTTCACACACATAACTTTATCAAAAAATGACTTACCATTGAATGACCAAAGACCCATTAATAACCAGTGAAATGCAAAACCTACGCTTCAAACTAAAATCAGCCTATTCATGGCAAGATATTCATGAGAAACACAAAGTTTAACACTATTTCAAAACTCCTTTAAAATGGTCTTAAAAGAGACAACCAGCTTGACTCAAACGTAAAGAAACAACGCAACTCAAATGAGGATTACCATGAAAAGAAGGGCAAAAACAAACAAAACTATGAACTAAAAATGATAATAAACTATAACAAGATAGAACCAAAACATATCAAAACAAACTAACCTATTTTGTAAAGCACAATTAGATAAACACAAGGAGATGAGCTATGAGTCAAAAATCTTTAACATTCGAAGAAATCACAAGAAAAACAAAAAATAGTCCGAAGAAAAAGAAATGAATATTAAATATGCCTATCCATACTTTAGCGAACCAAACATCAAACAACATTTCTACCCAGATTGAGAGGTCTCAGTTAAACGCATAACTAGATGAGAACGAGCTTCCACGACCACAGAAGGACTCTAATGAAATTCTGCAAATTTCAGCAACCAACGAACAATGAAGAAGGAAAAGAAAGGGACTTTTAAGTGTATTTCTAAGATAACCTTTGTAGCTTAAGAATTTATTTTCTCTGTAAAATTTTCCAACTTTTTTTCCAACCCTTTTGAATAAAGAATGAAAGGGTATATATAGGGAAAAAAGTGTTCGGTTTTTTTGGGGAGAAGGACTGGAATTTGTTTAAGAACTGGGGTAGAATTGGGAATTCCCCTTCAATTCCCAAAATTGTATCTCTTCCAAGACGAGCATACAACTGGGTTGTACGAAATTTCACCAAAATTCTAACAATATCTGGATGAAAGGGAGGTACATTGGATGGCCTTGATCTATTCGTTCGTCCTATATCTTGATGTGGCGCAATCTCACGCCTAGCAAGGAGGAAACCGCGACCACTTTCAGCTGGAAGGTACGAGCGCAAAGAGACGCATCAAAAAGCTAATTTTTTGCCGTGTAATTCGCCGCGTGATTTGATATTTTTATTACTTTCTTTTATTGGAATCATTAGCGCGAGGACGTCGTGTCCTTCTTCTGCTTCGAGAATTGTTACCATTGTTGTCATTTTGGTGAGACTTCATATGCTTTTCTGTGTATCGTTGTTATTGTTGGAATAGACGTCGTGTATTGGGTTAATGTTTGAGAACGTTGGAGTTGAAACCGAGTTTCTTTGTTGAAGGGAAAGGGGTTGGGTTGTGTTTTACTTGGAATGAAAAGAGTGGGTTGGGATTTGATTGAGAACTGCGCCACTGCTGAATTTGAAAAGTGAATTGGGTCTTGGTAAAGGAAATGGGCTAAAGCAAATTGGGAAATGCATGGCCCAACTTTGGTCTTTACGATGAGGTAAATAAAATGGCAAAAATTGCGATTAAAACAAAGCCAAGTGAGTTTCAATTGTAGCCAAATTGAATTCAATCGGTGAATTCGGCCAAAATTTAAACCAGCCAAATTAATATAGATTAATTAATAAGCTTCTTAATTTCAATGAAATAAAGTAATGAACTTAATTATTAACTAATTAATTAAAAATATAATCCATTGAATAATTAAACTAATTAACAAAATATTTAACTAAAACAAAATATTTTTGAGATGATTTTTGAATATTTATAAAATATAGTAATTATACACATAATTATATAAAAATCATATTTATTATTTAAAAACTATAAATCACTAAAATTACTAGGAAATAATTCTAAAAAATATTGAAATATATAAAATCTATTATTTCAAATCGTTTGGGATTTAAGAAGCAAGGTGATTAGTTTATATTGTGGATGGACAAAATTGGGTGTCAATAATTGTCCCTTGTTTGACTTGGATTGATGAAAGAAATTCGAGGCAAATGAAATTAACTAACCCAATTTTGACCGACCACATCTTCATCCTTTAGAAAAGGGACTTTGGTATGGATTTTAGGAATTACGGTCGAACCCCGCAAATGGGTTTCCTACATATCTCAGGTTATATGAGAATTCACGCCACTTGTAGTTTGATACGCTTGATTTGACGCACGATTCTAAATTAATTCAAAAGCTATTCAGTTATTGAATTATGAAGAAATCAGGATGCTTGAGAATAAGATTTAAGAGAGAATGCTGGAATATAGCCGAGTTTTCAACACTGAGCCCACCTATATATCCCTCAACTTAGGGAATTATGCTGCTTGTAGTTCGACTTGATCAGTTGAAAAGGAAATATATTATGCAAGATAACCTTTGGTTCTGGAAAAGTTACAAAGTAAGTCGAGTATGAAAATGAGGCTAGCAACCTCTTAGCCAAGAGTGTGGTGCGCTTCACACCCATAATTAAGAACTTACACAAACATAATTCCCAAAGATCTTGACGTATTATCACTCAAATTGGAAAGCTGCTTCCGGTGAGCGCCAAAACTTTCTGGACGCGAAACTAAAACCGATAGACCTAAGAAAAATCCACATGCCTTCTAGCAGAGGTGTGGTTTTATTGTGGTGAAAGTCACTCCTCAGCTTGCGTCCTAAGAGTTTGGCACTCCGGTTTGGACTATGTCTAAGTTCGCTGCTAAGAAAAAGCGTTGTGTTGCATCCTTTTGCTGTCGTCCGCACGTGTGGTTCTCTTTGAGAATTCATCCTCTTGGGATGTTCTTGAAAAAGACTAAGATAAAACTCATTAGCATAAAATGCATTTCAAATAGGGAGATAGCATCTTTTACCATGTTGGCACTTCATTTCTCTCCTTGAACATTTGACGTTAGCTTCCTCCAGTTTGACGTAAAGCAAATAAAACTTGTATTTCATATTTGCAATATAATCTTCAATGTACTCTTCCTTTGATGTCGACGTAATAAAATAGGCTGATGTAATATATTGATAGTTCTCTTGATGTCATTGCAATATAATCTTCAATGTACAAGGCTTCATTCCTGCCAACTCCTATGAGTTGGTCACAATAAGCTCTCAAATGAGCCAAAGGATTTCCGGTTCCTCCAAAACTATCAAAGTTTGGCACTTTGAATCCTTCTGGAAGGTCCAAGTTTGGATGGATGCACAAATCTTTGTAATTGAACTCGACGACTTCTGGAATATAATGCAATTCTTTCACAACTTTCATGATTTCCTCCTTTAAATTCTTTTTGTACGACACTTTTTTAGCCCTCCACTCTTTCTCTTGTTCCTCGTAATGATCAAGTTCGGAATAGTTGGCATAAGGCTCATGATGGATTGGCATTTTTAAAGTGGGTTTTGGAAGCAAGGGTTGAGCAATAGAAGGATTCTGGGCATTTTAGGGTGCTTTGTAATTTTGGGGTAAAGTATGGGGGTTGGTATGCTGATTTTGGTGATCGGGGAAGGTTAGCAGATTATTGACATTTTGGTTTTGCGGGAAGGAAAACTTGCGGATTGGAATTTTTAGGAGGAGGGAAGGTTTTAAGGTTGGTATTTTCAGGGTAAGGTGGCGTTTGGTAAGAAGCGGAGGCGTGATGGAGGTTTGAGGCAGTTAGATCAATGATGAGGGGATTTTGAGCGGGGTTAGTGAGTGGGTTTTCAACTTGTTCCGTACTTGAATTCGGAGGAGGGAAATGAAGTGGAGGCCTTCCCTCGCCTAGAGGGTTGACAGAAAAAATTGGATTTGGTAGACCTTGCTTCCTCTACACCTCAACTTTTAAATCTGCAATCTGCTGCATCATTTGCATATTTAACTTATTATGTTCAGTAGCAGAGGGCTGAGCTACGATAACCCCAGTCAAGCAAATATCATCAATTTTATCGCCTATTGTTGACTTTACTTTCCAAGAATTCTGACCGAGGAATGAATCTTTAGGAGAATTTGATCTTGTAAAATAAGAGTGTTCAACTAGCTTATCATCACAGATTAGTTCTAAGTATCTGTAAAATAAAAGCAATTCACATGCGATACTGTTAGTTTTAGTTCAGGACAGATAATATATAATATCACATAGAAACATATAAACACATAAGAGTTGCTTCGTTTGAGGACATGTTAACCCATGAGTAAGAGGGACTGGCTTAAATAAACAAAAATTTGCTCATTTTGTTTTGAGACTAGTGATTCAGGAAGACTGACTTATTTTGATCTATGGTCTTCTTGCTGCATCTCTTGGCATCTGTTGATTTGAACTCAACATTTCCTTGTAGAATGACAGGGTAAAGAAAATTTTAAAAAGATAGGGGTCGGGCCTTGAAAGGCTTCCTACATATCTACAAAGGAGAAATCAGGCCCTACGTAGTTCAAATACAAAGGGACTTTTGGATTTTATTCAATCACTTCTTGATTACGAGGAAAGTGATAACATGCAATAAGACTTCTAAACATAAATTGTGCCTTTGTCAAGGCTTCTTCTGACTAGTCAAAGTATTCTTTCTACCGCATGATAATAGGGGGAAAACTTAACATGGATCCCTTCTTTGTTGATTAGTGACTCCACATCATAGCATAATATGAGACACTATTCAATGTTGTGATACCAGTGCTGTGATAAGGGCAAGCTTAAAAAATCTCACCTCCAAAGGCAGAGACCATTTGGGCATTCCTTTTGGTAGGGGTCAGGATCCCGCCTCAAACCAACTTATAGTAGATAGTCTTCCATGGATATTTAAAAGGTGTGAAGTAGTGACAGCGAAAAAAATTACGCTCTATGATCGACATACAAGGCTATGGTTGATCAGAAGTAAGGAGAGTGTAATGACCCAACAGACAACTCATTTTCCCGTTGTTGATCAAGTCGCGGATCATGGTCTTTAGTTCCACCCATTCCTCTATTGTGTGCCCCTTTTTGTCTGTATGATAGACACATGTCTTATGTGATATTTCATGTTCAACCATTGAAGTGGTCCCTTCGAGGGGTTTCTGAATGCCTAAGGCATTGAGAGGCTCGTAAATGAGAGAACATGAAATGACTTGTGCCCCCACGCTATGGTTCTGACGATATGCCCAGAGGGTGATTTTCTCGTCTCCTTCTTTCAATCGTCTTTAGAAAAGGAGTAAGGTTATTAACTTCTTCCTCGGGTTCTTCTTCAGCAACTTCAAGCTGAGGATTTTCTAGGGTGGTGACATTAACTTTTTTATCAAAGAAAGGGTATTTTTCACGTGGCCTCTGAATCTCTAGTGTTACGTCTTCTTTCTTCTTCAATGTAGCAGCTATTTCTTCGTCCATTATAGCCAATCTCACATTTTTAGTTGCTATATCCGTGTCTAACGCTGCACTTTTGGCTTGTGCAACTATAGTGGCAAATTCCACTTCTATTGCCCTGTCCTCAACTTCTCGGATCTCCTGGTTGATCCGGTGTAGTTTCAACATAAGTTATTCCTTAGTCAGCTTAACTTAAACGTTCTGGCTTCTATCAATTTTAGCGACATATTAACCTTTCGTGAGATGATAGAGTAATGTTTAAGATTTGGTAGTGGAATTTAATTTTGGCTGAGAAACTCAAGACACGGGGAATTTCAGTCGAACATTGAGGTAGTGTCACGCCCTGAGGCTACTCCCTTGACATAAACACGGAACAGAGGATCGCGAGTGACCCCAATCTAACCCTAAGCCAACATATCTTAGCATACTAGATAAGTTTTAAATGAGAAATACTGTGCGGAAGCTTAAAACATGATGTAAACTTCAATGGAGAATACCCAATACTATCTGAATATATAAACTGTGAGTTTAATGACAACCGAAAGATCAAACACCAAGCTAAAACTGAATCTAACTATGTCTGAAATAAGCCTCTAACTGACTAGAGATGTTGGCACATGCCCCCAACTAGCTCTACCAAAACTGAAACTGAAAGACTTAGGGTGTGTTTGGTATGAAGGAAAATGTTTTCTTGGAAAACAAGTTGATTTTTGACTTATTTTTTCATGTTTGGTTGGTGAGTAGAAAATATTTTCTGAAAAAGATTTTTAGTGTTTGATTTATGAATGAAAAATGTTTTTGAAAAATTTCTTTTATTTTTACTAGAGTAGAAAATAATTGTTTAAATTGTAAATATTTTTAAAAAACAAACTTAATTTTTTTTTGGGTAGGGGCTGGTAGGGGGTGCGGGGGGTCAAGGGTAGGGGTGAAAAATTGAAATTTTAAAGTTAAAAATATTTTTTAAAAACAAACTTAAAATTTTTTTGGGGGGTGGGGGGCTGGTAGGGTGTGGATGGAGGGGGGGCTGGTAGGGCGTGAGTGGGGTGTCGAGGGTAGTGGTGAAAAATTGAAATTTTAAAGTTAAAAATATTTTTTTTTAAAAAACTTCAATTATTTTTTGGGGGGTGTGGGGTGGTAGGGGTTTAGTGGGTGGGGGTCGAGGGTAGGGGCGAAAATAAGAAATTTTGAAGTCAAAAATAATTTTTAAAATCAAACTTAAAATTTTTTTGGGGGGTGGGGGGGCTGTTAGGGGGTGGGT
>JAJOOR010058421.1:0-14147 GCA_036250505.1 Solanum acaule | reverse complement strand
AGAAAAAATAAAATTAGGAGTGGGTGAATTGGAGGTAGGGGTGGGAGTGAGTAGAATAAAAAATTACTTTAGAAATTTAAAACATATAAATTCATTTTTTAATTCTTCAATCAATGTAGATGAAATATGGGTAATTCATATCCAATCCGTCCATTAATTACCCAAATCATATTTACCTATATAGAATATGGGCGAATTGGATAATTACCCATTTTTGTTCAAACCATTTGAAACCCATCAAAATCCAACAATTTGCCACCCCTAGTCGGGGATCATCTTTATCTTTGTCTAAGCAACATCACTAATACTGCAACTAGATTATGTCAAGTGCATAGAAACAATAGTATGAGTAAACACAATACATACTAATAGGCATAATCGATCGATCCGAATCCACCACATAATATCATGCAAATAATCAAATAAATATGAAACTTGGAGATACACTTATAACCTTGATTTCCTCACTCACCACCCTTACTTTTCATGTAATGCTACCTTTGAACTCATACCCTCTATCTCAAGACACCCACCGCATTCTGCTATCAACTCCACCATCTAGGTCATTCCACTCTCAGACCAGATCATAACCTAACCATTCTATTATATAAAGACTTTCTAAACCCACTCATTCTATCAATACTATACATTCTCTATTTTTTTTCATTCCTAAATCCAAGTCCACCACTAACTCTATTAACCGGTCCACTACTCTTCCTGAAGCTACCATGCCAACACCCTGGTCCCTGACTAGCCTAGTGAACCACCTGCAATGGCTCTTCCTAAAACACGTTGAACCAACAACCATATAGGACATGCCAACCACCACAACAACCCACAATTGATCTCAGCACACATTTCTAGTAACCTCAACCGCCCAAGGATCCCCAAGACATCATTTTTGGTGTTTAACTTGTACACTCGATATTTTACAAGTACCTCTTCAACACCTAAGCACAAATTTCGGCCACTCGTGGATTAACATGTACAATCACATTACGTAGGAGTACCCCAGTTCACTCATGAAACCCACAGACAAACAATTATATGTATCAAGTGTGGCACCAAGCCAATCATTAATAACAATAATTGGTGTGGTACCTGAGCCAACCATATAGATATAATGTACTATGCGTGGTATTCGAGCCAACCAAATTTGTATCAGGCGTGGTATCTGAACCAACCAGGACATATTTTATATCAAGCGAGGTATCCGAGCCAACCGTTAGTATGTATCAGGCACAGTATCTGAGCCAACCGACAATCACACATCACTGTCACGTTGAATAAAATCACATTTGCACATTTAAATAAACGCATTCATTGCATGAGATTGACATTAAGCTAACCTTTCAATTTTCACCCTTTTTCAGCTCCTTAGCCAAGCATTAAATAGGTAATACTAATGAATCATTTAGCAAGCACCTATGACATAAATAGGAAAACAAAAGCACCATCACCCACTCCAAATGATTCTTTCTAGATAGTTTTCCCGCTTACAGCCTGACTACCCACAGATTACCACCCAGAAACAATCATAAGGTCAACGTCAGCAATCAAATACCTTAACATCCTAAATAGCCATAAACACGTATTCATTCATCAGGCTTTGTGCCAAAGACCTATACATGCAATCTTCTGACAATTTACAAGATATTATGCAATTAAAGACAGGTCTAATAATTTAGCTAAACCTAGCCTAAATATTCAACTCTCCAATATGGAATTTTTCTCACCTAATTTCTTTCACAAATAGCTCTCCCTTAACAATTGAAAGGATAGTTACAATATATACCAATTTATCCATCATTTGTCCATGAATGATCCAACAAGAAAAAAGAGCTAAATCCAGAAAAAAGTAGTATATAAATCCTCAAGCAAGTGAGGGTACTTGTCCATCATGTCCTTCTCGGTTTATCAAGTAGCTTATTCAACTAGACGATGCTTCCATTAAACCTTGACAATCCTTATTTCCTTAGTCCTCAATTTCCTAACATCTCGATCAAGAATTTCAACCGTCTCGTATTCGTACTAAAGGTCCTTATCTAACAAGATTGAATACCACTGGATAATGTACTCTCCCTCCCTATGGTATCTCTTCAACATGATATATAGAAAATTAGATGGACCGAGACAAATTGTGCAGAAATTCTAATTTATAAGCTATCAACCCCACACTTTCAAGAACCTCAAATCGATCGATACACCAAGGGCTAATTTTACCCTTCTTGCCAAATCTCATCACCCCTTTCATTGGTGACACTTTCAATAGAACCTGCTCACCATCCTGAAATATTATGTATTTTACCTTGTGATATGTATACTTCTTTCGTATGCTTTGTGCTGCCAATAACTTGGTTTGGATAATTCTCACATTTTCCAGAGCTTCCCTTACTAAGTCGACACCTAGGGACTTTGCATCACCTGCCTCAAACCATCTTATGGATAATCTACATCCCTTCCCCAAATGTGCTTTGAATGGTGTCATATCTATATTGCAGTGATAATTGTTATTGTATGAGAAATTCACACAATAATAAGGACTAATCCCAATGACCCAAATTGAATAGTACTTCCCCAAAGTCTTAGGAAAACTCACTACAAAGTTCATGGCTAACCTTTCCCAGTTCCACTCAGGTATGGGCATCCCTTAGAGTAATTCTACTGTCCTCTAGCGCTCATATTTCACTTCCTAACAATTTCTGAGACCTAAACACATATTTCGCTATGTCCCTCTTCATCCCACGCCACCAACAAATTTGTCTTAAGTTCTGGTACATTTTGGTTATACTTGGATGAATTGAGTACCACAAACCATGAGTTTTTTCCAACACATTCTGAACCAAACCATCGACTTGTGGGACACAAATCCGCCCCCTAAAACACAACATCCCATACGCATCGAGTGTGGTGCTCAGGGCCTCCCTAGACACCACCTTGTTTCAGAGCTCGTTCAATTGCTCAACCTGAAATTGTTAGGCCTTGATTTCCTTTAGAAAGTTTTCAAATCATTACATTCTCGCTATCATACCCGAATTGCCTTTTCCCCCATGGTTCTCAATCAATCCTGACTATCCTGAAAGTGGAATTTACCCACAGTCACAATCTATTTTTTCCCTTTACCAATGGTAAATGCATGCACACAATTTAACACAAACTTTCTAGTTAAACACTTAGCAATTTATCACTAACCTATCACACATAACCAAGTTACAACCTTACCTTAACTTCCATTTCACAGTAATACAATCAATTATTGACCATACATTTGCACTTATTCAGACAATACCACACACATAATCACAATCATCAAGTTTTGTCACTAAATCAAATCATATTCGTTACAATTATTCGTATTATGGATGAATATTATACTTGACCATCCATGTATTTACATGACCTTTAAGGTTAGGTACAAATTAGAGCCTTTGCGGTTTCAACTTTCATTACTTTGTCCCTTTGGTCGTGACAACGACATCCAGTTTATTTTGTTTGAGATATCAATTGGACTCAATCCATACCACAAGTGATAGGTAGTACGAAAGGAGCGAAAAAGTGAGACAGCTTCCTAAAATGTTTCATATCTCCCTCAAGATTAAATGAAGACGTCAGCACACCAATCCTCAGGATTCTATTCGATATTTGCTCTTGTAATAGGAGACCGGTAATCTACGCTTTGATACCGAAATTGTAGTGACTCAACCCATTGGACCGTGTGAGAACCAACTTTATCTCCTTGATAGGAGAACTCTTACAACCAATCTGAAACAAATAATGCGTAAGCGAACAGTTATAAACCAATCACCCTATTTTAAATACATAAATACTCTCAAATTCGGTTAAAACTAAGGTACTTTTGAGAAATATACAGAACCCTTTCAACAACTAGTTTAATCAAGTACAAGAGTTTCTAAGAGAATACATGATTCAAAAATAATAAGATACAACTCCTACCATAAGGGAAGAGAGCTAGAAGCTGTTGAGGATCATCTTTGTATTCACTTAAGAAACATCACTGATTTTGTAATGAGATTATGATAAGGGGGAAAGAGTGGTATCAGTACAAACAACACGTACTGGTAAGCATTATCGTTTGATTCAAATCCACCATATAATTTCATGCAAATAATCAACGAAATATGAAACTTGGAGATACACTTATCACCCTGATTTCTTCACTCACCACCCTTACTATCAAGTCATGCTACCTTTGAACTCATACCCTCTATCTCAAGACATCCCAGCTCATTTCGTTGTCAACTCTACCATATAGGCCATCTCATCCCTAGATCAAATCATATTATAACCCTAATATCACGTAAAGACTTTCTGAGACCACTTATTCTACCAATACCAGACTTTCTCTATTGTTTCCATTCTTAAATCCAATTTCACCACTAACTATGTTGACTAGTCACTACTCTCCCTGAAGCTATCATGTTTGTCGCGCCCCATTTTTCTCAAAACGGAGTTTCCTTTCGAATGCACGACCTAACAACTCTTTTGGGTTTTGAAAAAATGAAGAGTCCCCACCTAACGAATTAAGGCGCGTTAGGGCACCTATCTAACCTAACTAATCTTAACTAAAGGTCAACAAATCAGAGATCAGGGTAAGGGTTCAAGTTACCTCGAGGGTAAGGTGTTAAGCATCCCTCGAGGTCAACAAATGTGGGTCCCGACCGTATCTCATGCAATTTATGTGGGAGTTACAAGTAGCAACTAAGGTCACTTTATTTATTGATTATTTATTAAACATGCTTGCTAAGTGATAACTAACATTGAAGAATTAACAATACTTCAATTATTTATTTAATTGATTGAGCATGCAAGACTAGGTGATATAATAATACTAAATAATTAACCCAAATAAAATTTAAAAGAGATAGCGAGAAGATAGAAAGTAGAAAAGTATATAAGCAATTATCATTTTTTATTTTATTAAACTACCCCAAGTAAATATAATTATAAACAAATAAAGGGACAAAAGGAAAGGGAAACTCTGAAGGACTTTACGGATCAGCACTCGACTTTCATTTTATTTTTCTGATCGACTTCCGTGTAGGGACAGACAAAACCAATGTTTGTCTTTTAAGCCTGAGTCGGTGTCATCATCTCCGTAGGGCCTAAACTACCCCTACCCCACCATCACATACTTTTCATCTCTAAAAGGTGTCTAGCGTCCCCGCTTAAGGTCCAAGAGGCATTGAACTACTATTAGGAAAGGTTTAGACTGAAATAAACTCATAATAGGCCCACCTAGACACCAAGTCAATCAATTTGGACGAGCATTTAAAACATAGGGTCTCATATTGGCCTCTAGATTTTATTAAACATGCTGGCAAACACAAGTAATTGTGAAAAGGTCTCATGCAAAGTGTGTGTGTACAAAACAGCAGCATAACGACAGTAACAAGTTGAATAAGCAAAATTATTAACAGACATTTTTAGCATGTAGATAGTTATTTAACTGATTTTAGAGGACAGAAATATTATTATATGCAGAGAATAATTAATTATTAAAAGGTGGCAGAAGTATTCACAGATGCAGAAATAGGTTTGAGCAGTAGCAGATTTTATCATTAATTTAGAAAGCTATTTTGAGCAGTCGGTTTAGGATGCTGAAATTAATCAGTTTATTAGCAAGATTTAATCCGGACAAGCAGATAGCAAATGCAGCAAACTTAGTAGCTAATTTTAAGTGGCAAAATAATTAATTACGATGTAGAAAATTAATTATTAAGCAGGAACTGATCACGGGCAAATCGTATGTTTTAAAACAGAATTTATCATGTTGGAAGTAATTGATTGATTTTATTTAACTAGCAAAAAATAAACATGTTAAAAAAAATTACTTTAGCAAATGGGTAGAAAATAATTATTTGGCAGAAATCATTCGACAATGAGCACAAATATGCAACAGATCAATTCATATTATTTTATATGCTGGAAAATTACGTATTCAGTCTTAGGCATGATTTCTGAGCGAAATGCTGAAATTGATTATTGATCCTAAGCATACTTACTATATGAAGATGTAATTATCCAGCAACCTATAGGCATGATTGTCTAAATCCCAAATGACATATAAAATCAAACAAATCTTTATGAGCATGATTTCTAAATGCAAACTCATTTAAAAATTATGGTAATATTCAGAAAAAGAAACCTATAGACGAGATTTTCTAAATGCAAACATGCTGAGAATTTATGATATTCAAGAAAGCCAATATGCATGAATTCTACAAACATTACTTGACTTACATGCTGAAATTGGATTGAGATTATTTCTAGAGAGATGGTAGATTTAAGTTTCTAAACATGTTATCAAATAATTAAGATTAACCTGTTAATTGTTAATATAATAAAAATCATCAAACACTTATACAAATTCTTAAGGGCCCATTTTATTAACATGCTTAGGTAATAAGTCCAAATCTAAACAACTAGATTGGTTTTTCTAAATAAATGCTCAAATTATGAAACAAGTTCTATCACATAACGGCTAACATTAATAAAGATTGGTTTTAACAGATTATCTAAGGAAATTAGTCATATTTGCATGCTACACGTGTTTCAAGCAACAAAGGCAGATTTTATAGCAATCGCACGTAATAAAATAAATAAGTAAAAGAACAGTTAGCACGTAATTCCCCACCCCCCCCCCCCCTTATACAATCCCCCAAATTATATCATATATATATAGGAGAGTTAGAGAGTTATACAAATATAACAAACCAAAATAAATAATAATTACAGATTCAAAATACATAAAATTACATAATCTAATCTCCTGGTGACTCTTCAACTTGAACTTCAAGTTCGAAACCTGTTAATTGATAAGAACAATACACTAAAAGTAGCAACGTAATAGCAACCATCTACATTTAGACAGAAATTGTAGCAGCCAATCACACATACGTAAACACCCATAGGAAAGGAATAGGAAATTGACCCGGATGCTTCCTTTATTTATTAAAATCCATTTTATTTTTTTTTGGATTTATGCATAAAAAAGTAACTAAATAGTGATGCAAAACAGAAATTAAATACATGTATGAAGAGCACCAACCGGTTAAGCAGTTAAAAAATATATCAGCAATGAAGACAAGTTGATTCCACACTATTCGACCCGAACACAGCAAAAATACTTCTTAAAAGTTCACCGGAGAATCTTTTCAAGAAGAGAGTAATATATTTTCTTAGTATTTTAGTACCTGAGCCAATTCGGATCTCCTTTAATAAAAGGGGAGGTCTCCTTTATATAGTGGAAGAGGGGCAAATATAAGGGAAATAAATAATTTAAGGAATCAATTAATATGACATTTTCCTTATTTCAAAGGAGAGCCAAAAATTCACAAAATTATATTTACCAAATATAAAACAAGTAAGAAATTTGATTGAGCTTAATTAAGGTGAGAAAATATCCACTAACATATATTTTCCTTATTAAGAAGGAAGCCAAAAATCAGACTTATTAATTTATTATTTACTAAATATATGAGCAACTAAAATAAGACAAGGAAATAATTAAGAGTTGCCATAACAAAGTGTGAACCGGCTGACATGCATGAGGAAAACGATAATCACCTAAATCAAATAATCACTTATTGCTAGAATACCATAAATAAACAAGTAAGAATTTGTCAAGACCAATATTTAAGGAAAACTAAATCAATTAAAGCAATCCATCAATTAATAATATGAAACAAAGAATTCTGTAAAAGACAAGTAATTATCACACTAAATTACGAATTGCAACTTTGCTTATTAAATCAGAATCTCACTATATGTAGAGTAAGTCAAACAAACAATCTACGGCAAATTAAATCACGGCTTAAATTCAAGAGTATCTTGAGCAAGTAAATGATTAAGCAAAGAAATAATTTAGCCAATCAAGGAATCATTCAGAATGCTAATTTAGTCAAAATATGAGAAATTTTAATTTAATTTGAAAGCTATGCACATTACAGCAGCAAATACGGTGAATCAGCAAAGGAAAAAATATTAATTTATAAGGATAAGTAAAGCTCTTCAATTAATCAGCTAAATCAAAGTTACAAGGAGGAAATCGAGTTAAGATTGTTCAATGTATAACATTTTACTATATAAACGGAGAAAAAATATAAAATCCATTGGTTAGGATCATGACCTGCATATTAATCAAATAACTTCACCAAATTTGGAACCCAGGCAGATCACAAGAAAGCAATAATCATGAATTTGAATAGCAAATCAGCAGATTACAAAAGAAGCAATGAACCGACTTCATTCTCACAAAATATAAGAACCAGATATATATATATATAAATGTAAATGCATCAGCTTGTATATCACTATTTTAGATCCATGCTTGAGTATGATTTTGCCATAGACTTAAACAAATGAAAATAAAACATCACACCAAACAGAAATATACTAAACATGCTTGAATATGATTTTACCATAGACTTAAACAAATAAAAATCACACCAAACTCAAACGAAAATGAAAGTTGTTAGCCGAAACGAAATGATAATTGGAAAAGGGGAGCGAACCTGGACGGATCTGTCAAAGATCCGTCTAAAATACACTCGAAATCATAAAAGAAATGTCTGCCGGAGCTCGCTGCTGGTTGTCGCCGGCTGCTGTTGCTGGTGGCTCGCTGGTCAGAACTGCTGTTGGTGTTGCTGGTGGTCCTTGCCAGGAGTTCTGTGAGGCTGCTGCTGGTCGGAGCTGGCTGGTTTTTTGCTTGCGTCGCTGGCCTCATGCGGCTGCTGCCTTCGCTGGCTCGTCCCTGCAAGAAAAAATAGTGAAGGGAAGGGACAGGGGAGAGAAAGAGGAGAAGAGAGGAAGGCTCACCAAAGAAGAGGAGAGAAGGACGAAGGGGAGGGGAGGCGGCGCTGTTGAGAGAGGAGAGGAAGGGATAAGAATTATTTTTTAGGGTTGGGGTCTTTGCATAGTTTAAAAGGAAAGAAAATATTGATTGAATATGGACCATTAAATTATTTAGATGAGTGGCTAGGATTTGATCTAGGATTTAACTTAAAGGATGGACGGTCAGGATTAAAAGCTGAAAATTAAAATTAGATTGAATTGAGGAGTTGGAATGGCTAGAATTGAAATGCATATGGCTAGAATTGCAAAGAGAATTTGAATTGGAGTGGCTAGAATTGAAAGAAATTAGAATAGAATAGGCTAAAATTTAAATGATTTGGAGGAAAACTAAGAAAATGCTATTTGATTAATAAAATACTACATATATTATAAAATTTCCATACAAACTAACATACTTAAATTTTAAAATATTTTAGCAGGATAATTATTTCGAGTTTAACTATCGATAAATATAATTTAATAAAATAATTTGATGATAATTACAACAATTTTTAAAATCATGCATACTAAAATACGTAATTTTAAGACAATTGATTTTAAAAAAAAATTAAACTCAAAATATGTTTTAAAATACATATTTAATCGAATAGCATTCCCAAAATTGCTAAAGGTCGATCAAAATTGGGTGTCAACAATGCTAACACCCTAACCATTGACCAATTTAGTGAACTACCTGCAATGACTCTTACTAAAACACCTTGACTCAACAACCACATAGGATACCAAGCCCACAAATGATCTCAACACACTTTTCAAGGAACCTAGACCACCCAAGAATCCCCAAGACATCACCTTCGGTGTTTAACCTATACTTCGGTCTTTTACAAGAGCCTCTTCAGCACCTAAGCATAATTTTCGGACAGTCGTGGACCAACATGTAGCAATCACATTATGAAAGAGTAACCTAGTTTTCACCCATGGAACCTACACATAAACAATCACATATACCAGGTATCCGAGTCAATCATTAGTAACTTGTATCAGCGTGGTATCCGAGTCAATCATATAAATATCACGTATCAGGTGTGGTATCCTAGCAACCCGAATATGTACTATAAGTGGTACCCAAGTCAACCAAGAGATATCATCATGTACCAGACATAGTATTCGAGCCAATCATTAGTATGTATCAGGTGTGGTACCCGAGCCAACCGACAATCACACATCACAATCACAATGAATAAAATTACACTTGCACACCCAAGTCAACACTTTCATTACATGAAATACACAAGCTAACCTTTCAATTTTCACCCATTTTCATCTCCCTAGCAAGCATTAAATTGGTGATACTAATAAGTAAAGTAGAATAAATCTTCAATCTAGAAACTATTTTCAGCTTGGGAACACTAATGCTCATAAGATATAACTACAGTAGTTGTTAAGTAATACAAACAAATGCATATGCATCTGTAAATCGTCTACTTACCTAAAATGATTACAAGTCCATTGAATTCACAAGGGATCTGAGAAAAAACTTGCATAAACAAAAATCTGTAAGAGGAAATTTCTAAAACTAGAAAGGAGATAATAGAAGTTTTCCTAAATTTCCATTATCCAAACTCTGCAAAAGGAAATTCACATTTTGTCACAATGAGAATTTTAAATATTTTGTCACATGAAAAAAATTAGACAGAAAGTATCTTAACATTCTGGTAGTTACATGTTTCTAGACCGTAAAAATTTCTAAGTTCATAGCAAATTTCAACAAAAATGTAAACCTTTTTAATAAGTCATTTACCTAAGATCTAAACACTAAGGTATAAACATGTATTTTACCAAGTAAAAAGCAACGCAATACGTTATGCATTGTAATATATTCAACATTAAACTAAACCTCGATCAATGAGAAAGGGGTTCCAAATAGAGAAGTATAACCAAAACAAATTAAAACAAATTTGAGTCTACTTTAATTTTATTGTAATCATAGAAATTGTTTAAGTAGTCCATAGAAACAATACTTGAATATGACAACTCTTCAAGTGTTCATGACATAACACACTATACACTGTAAGTTATTTTAATCAGAGGGCTAAATCTTATGCTTCAAGAACTCAGTGAAATAGACATCTTCAGTAAATATATTACTCTTAGGATGTCATTAACAAACGATAATCATTCTTAAAGCATGTTTCTAGCACACATAACAACAAATGGAAAGGAACAGACGCCCTAATGTAATTTTTAAGTTATAAACATGAAAGAAAACATAAATATTTTTCAGTGAACTTCAACACTAGGTTCCTATTGATGTGATTTTTATGTCAATCTAATTCTAAATTTAATAGAACAATCCAAAAAAAATGACAATTTTGCTTGACACTAGTAAACCTATAGCCATTAAGTAGCAAGAAGAAAAAAAAGAATTCAACACCAAGAAAATTCAAGGACCTATTTAAAACTTAATACATGAAGAGTATACAAACTATAAAATAAACAGACTTTATATGGTGCCAAGAATCTCTACAGCATCGAGTTTTAGAACACTGAATCTAAATTCGCGATATGAACAAGAAATAGATTTTCGACATATAACAAGAAACTATAGCTAATAATTTAGACAGAGAACTAAAGAAAATCAAGATAATATGAACGCAGAAGTAAGACGAGCAGTAAAGATTAAACGCATACTCGACAAGTTGAGTCATTAGTTCTTTTTATGATATTATTAGCTTCCTTACCCTTTACAGGCTGATGCTAACGGTAGCCGTCAAGATCACAACACTTGAATAGTAATATCCAGAACCAAAAGAAAATATAAAAGTTTTAAATATAATACAAAAGAAAAGGAGTCGAGAAGAGAAATTTCTGAACTCCAGAGTTTTTTTCTTTTTTTTTCTTCCCACTAGTGATGCTAAGAATGAGTCTTTTCATGGTAGATAAAGTCATGCTCAATCAAGGGAGGAATAATCAATCACATGAGTCTTTCCCCAAACAAAATCAAACAAGCTAATTATAGCGAAGTTTTAACAAAAACAATTCCACGAATGTCATGATTTGAACTTTACACAAGCAGCAAACAATCAATTAGGTATCCTATATAGTTGCTTTTTTAATATTCCTAGCTAAAACTAAAATGGAGATATTTTACAGTACCTCAATAGAATTGAAACTAAAATCCTACCTACTCAAAATCATTGAAATTAAAACCATAAAAAGATAGGAGAAATTTTGCAGTACCCCGTTCATAGATTGCAAATGAAAATGTCATTTCGTGTTGTGCTAAGTCAAATCAAAATTCAAAGAGGAGACGAGGGTGATAGACTAAAAGAGAGACAGCCTTAACCTCTGCCAAGAACCCAAGACTGATTTAATTAAAGAGTTTTTTTTTTCTAATATAAGAGTGAGTGATTTTAAAATAATAACGATTACAGTAGTTGAAAAATAAAATTAATTTTAAACGAAAAATATTGTAAAATGGCCGACTACAGTAGTCGCCATTTAATAATATATTTAAAATAATTTTAATAAGTTTCCGACTACGGTAATCAGTAACTGGTCAGTTATTTTTTTATTTCTTTTCACAAAACTTTATAACTTTAATTAATAGTCGAAATCATGGTCGAGTAAAATTATGAAAAATTAGAAAAATATAAATTTTAATTTACCGATTACAATAGTCAAAAAAATATCAAATATACCAATTGCAAATTTATGGTCAGCAGTTATAATCGGAAAATAGTTTATTTCTAGTAGTGAACCTATAACATAAACAAGGAAACAAAACCACCATCACCCACTCCAAATGATTCTTCCAGACAGTTTTCCCATTA
This sequence comes from Solanum acaule, assembly GCA_036250505.1. Classification (NCBI taxonomy): domain Eukaryota; kingdom Viridiplantae; phylum Streptophyta; class Magnoliopsida; order Solanales; family Solanaceae; genus Solanum; species Solanum acaule. The sequence goes on along the minus strand of JAJOOR010058421.1, from coordinate 1,500 downwards.
CCCACAAATTACCACCCCTAGGATAACACTTAGCGACAATCATAAGTTCAACATCAACAATCAAATACCTTACCTTCCTAAACACACGTTCGTCCCCCCAGACTCTGTGTTAAAGGCCTATACATGCAATCTTTCGATAATTTACAAGGTATTATGCAATTAAAAATAGGTTTAACTACTTAGTTAAGCTTAGCCTAAAATTTTCAACTATTTAACCCGGAAGTTTTCTCGTCTGATTTCTTTTACAAATAGTTTGCTCATAATGACCAAAAGGATCGTTACATTATGTTGTTTTCTTTTTTGAATATTGTAAAGTTTGAGACTGTATTTTTAGATTTATAGAGGATTGTACTAGTGAAATCAACTTTAGGGGTGCCTTGTATCTATTTATGCATTTTCGTCTTTGTTTTATTAGAAAAAAATGTTTATTTATGACTTATTTTTATTTTAAGTATTATTTATGTATATTTGATTTTTCATTATGCTTTTATATATTTTGTTCATCTTATATATTGGTGGATTGAATATGTGTTATCACTTCCCCAATTTTTTGAATCGTGACAGAAATTAATTTCTGGAACTCATCTAAACCCCTCTAGTTACAAATTAAATATACGTACAAATCTAAAATTATCATATAAATTTGTAAAAACCTTTAAATCACGAATTCGAATTCATTTTATAACATATACGACCTCAATAAACTATTGTTCTTTTAAATTACTAGTTTTGATTTTTAAGTGTTCCAAAATATGCCCGAGCTCATCGAGATTCATATCACCCATACCAGCAAATTATAAAATATCAAACGGACCTACAAAAATTACAATTAGAAAAAAAATCTAAAATTCAAAATGATTGAACAGATCGTTCCAAGCCACAAATAGTTAAACCAGCTTGTAAACAAGCTCAAAATACCAAGTAGAACTTAATTACCCAAATTGAGGAGTAAACATATTTTTCGCATATTAATATCATTAAAAAGAGGGATTTTTAAAAAAATCCATTTATTTATGTTTTTCTATTTTATTTCTTTTTGTTGTTCTCTTCTTCTTCTTTTGTCATCAACAATCTCTATTTCTTGTTCATGATTCATTCTTTCTGGTTATTCACCTTATTCTCATTTAGTTGTCTTTCTTTCTCTAGTTTGAAACTTATTATAATTATTTATTTGCTACTTATTATAATTTTATTTATCTTGATTTCTTGTTTAAGTATGTGAATAAAATAATATATTTCTCTTTGTTTTGTTTTTTTGGATGAATTCTGCATTATGTGAACTCATATCAATTCATTCCCTCTTATTAATTTAATATTAAATATATGGGCCACTAATTTTCAATTTTTTTGTGTTAAAGTAAATGTCAATTGATCATTTCATAAAAAATTTAACCTTCACTCATCATCTACATATTTATAACCTAAGAGTTGAGGTAACAAAGTTTATTATGTCTTTTTTCATTTAAATCCTGATAATAAGACAAGAATTGTAGAGGTTAT
>JAJOOR010058419.1:0-11688 GCA_036250505.1 Solanum acaule | reverse complement strand
TATATATATATATATATATATATATACGAAATTTTCTGTTGAGGCACTTTTATTTTATTTAAATAAATAGATAGATCTATTACAGACAGATGTCAACCATTAAGTCCAACAGAGGAAAAATGCACTATAGGTCATCTGCAGATATTAACTGCGTTTCCACAAAGCTTCGTCATTTTTGTCTTCTTTCATCTGGTATGATATTCTATTAAAGTTTGATTATTTTGGATTTGTGTTTCATGAAATTTTATAATCAAATTTAATTATTGATGCTAGTCTAAATATATAAAAGCTATAAACAAAGCGTATTATTTCTGCAACTACTTTGATATTTTGTTTATAGATGTTTTAAGTTATACAGTAAAAGGGGGCTTGCGTTTGAAATTGAAGTAGCGCCTTTGTAATATGCGTAGGACTCCTATCATGGGTCAATATTTCGATGCCGTTGGAAGTATGATTGAATGAAAACTTTACCCTAATTGGTTGGGGTGAGTGGGAGCTTAGTAATTGTTCAGTCATTCAAAATCCTATGACATCAGGGAATTACGCTTTTTTTTCTAACCTCACGGTCTCGGCTTAACAGATGGAATGAAGGGAGAGCGTAGCATGCACGCTCTACGTTTTTTGCTAGCTTTTCCTCTAGTAAAATATTAGCTTGTACCCTCCAGGAATTTCTGGGGCATGAGTTAGACATGCAGTTGATTGCTCTTTCTTTCGATTGAACTTCAGTACTTCTCTCTCTGTAGACGTGCAAAATAACAGAGTTACTGTTTTTCATCTTAACTCATATTTTTAATGCACGACATAAATATAGTTTAAAATTTATTAAAATTATAATAAATACATATTAAATATGAATTCATAACTTTTAAATCATAATAATTTCAATCCTAAAAATCTTATATCTTAATTATTAAATCCGTAAATTTAATTATGGATCCGCCTATGAGTCAAATTCTATAACATAATGTCACGTCAGTATATACACCACCTCATCGCTGTCTACGCCAAATATGATTGTTAATAGAGGTAGTGGAAAAGAAAAAGAAAGGAAGAAAAAAAATGAAGAATTCAAAATTAGGAGCAATATTGCTTAAATTTATTCTTGAATTATGTAAAATGCTCAAATTAATCTTTTGTTTAAGAAAAGGTAAAAAAAAATTAATTTATGCTTAACTTTTATCATTTGAAAAATTAAATAATTTATTCTATTTCAGATGATTCATGAGTGTATTTGACTTATAGCTACTAATGAAGGGCAAATTTATTGTATTTTCACATAATTTAGATGTATATTTTGATCCTAATTAATAATAACAAAGACATATTCGACCCCAATTATTAATAGTGAACAAATTTATTTCATTTTACATATTTTGGAGTAAATTTTATTTTATTTTTTAAAAAAAGAATAGAATTAATTTGCTGACATATGTGCTTAGATCATATATGGATTAAATGATTGAAGATGTTGATGTGAAATACAAAAACCATATCTTGATCAAAGAAAGTCAGATTTGCCTCTCTCCTTTAGTGGTTTTTGCCCAATTCCTTTATCACAGATTTAGTATTTTTTGTTTTGTATGGAAAAATATATTGTTTTTTTCTCTAACATATCAATAAAATAATAATGAATGATTATAGTGAGACTGATCTTTAACATTATCCCTGTCAAAATATGGTCTGGAACGCATAAATTTGTGGTCTTATTTGGAGACAAAGTGGCAGGTTTATACATTCTTCATTCATGTGATCAACAATTATCCACTATACAACATATAGTATATTATATGATGTGGGGTGAGCTGAATTTGGACGGATTAAAATTACTGAATTAATAAATGTCAGGTTATTGGATTTTATTGCATGATTTGTCCATCAAACAGGTTGGTATTTATTTATTTTCTTCAAATACTGATTTTTAATTTGGTTTATTTAACAATCGAACTTATGTCTTAGGAAATAAGTTCTTTAAGAATACAAAATATGACTTGTAGCATATTATGATATGAAAATATAAATTCATGTCATGAGAAAAAGTTATTCGTCTTGAGGGGTAAAAATTAAAGATCAATATTATCAACAAAAAATGATACAATTGAATTTATGTGAAGCTAAGAGCATGTGTCTTAACTAATTTTTTAAGGATCATTTATTAGTGATTTGAATATTAATTAATAGCTAAAAAAGTAAGTAAATAGTGTGAGATAAAGTGGAGTAAAAAGTATAGATCCAAATGTCTCAGTGAGTTAGCAAGCATATCTAGGAGCTCTAGTCCAAGCTCCAAGAGTGCTTTTGTATGAAAGAACGTACCAAGGAATAAAGCAAAGCAAAGACAAGTTTGATGCTCAAGAAAATAGTATATGTTTATTGTATCGTTGGGATTTAGAATACATTTATAAGTGAATGAAATAAATTATTTATAGGTTATAATGGAAAGATCTCAGTCAATAAAAAAATTTATATCAAGACCAATGACCTTGAGCCGTTGGCGATGTTGTTGTAAGTGTTAGCTAAGTCGTCCATGCACCTGTTATCGATGAGTTTACCCCAATACAAGTAGAAAATAGGGGCAAAGTGCAAATGATTCGCTCAAAAGAATCATAAACTAATCTGTTAAATTTTTATTAAGTTTAATTTATTGGTCTGTTATTGTATAATTTTTTAGTACCTAATCACATTAAAATTTTCTTTATTATATTCATTATATGGAACATCATATCGAAAAGAAGAAGATATTTTGACAAGATTTCTCCTAAATTAATTTGATAACATATCAATCTAACTTTTTCATGGGTTAAAATGAGTTAAATTCAATTAGATGAAGATAACAAATAAATGGGTCAATTACCAATTCGAATTTAAAGATGTTAGGTGAACCATATTTTAATAGATTAATTTTGACATCACAAATATTACTGTATAGTCACATATAAATATAAATACAATATATATGTGTCAAATTCATCGGTGGCCCCCTAAAGTTGGCACGAAATTTCACTTAGACACCTTAATTGGACAATGTTCATTTTAAACACCTTATGTAGGATTCCGCTCTATCATTTTGACACTTTTTGCTTACATGACACAATGAATGTGATACACTCACTATATGCGCGTGAGAGGCTTATTTAACTGTTTTTTATTTTATTTTCTTATCTTCTTCCCTATTTTCAGCCACCATCTTCCCAAACTTAAACTCCTTCCATGGAAATATAGATCTGATGGTGACAGAGGAAGCAGTGAATTCCAGCAGCAGAGATTTCCTCAAGTTTGAACACATTTTCTTATTTTTTCACCTTCTTCCTCCTCAATTTAGTTTGACAAAAAAATAATCCATATCTTACTTCTTCTTTTTTTAGAATTTGAAGCATTTAAAAAGAGATAGATATTAATGGAGGAACGCACATCATATCGCTTTTTTCCTTTTTTTTTAGTGGTTGATCTACAGTTCTACATTCAATGATGCTCTCTGATTATTGAAAGGTCTAAAAAAGATTCAAGAAACTAATATTTAGTACTGGAAAACTCATGTTAAGCACAAGACTTTGATTGTTGGGATAAAACAAATCAAATTTTGATAAAAAAAAATCGTGGAGTTGGAATTGTTTCCTGCAAAAAGCGCCGGAGAAGATGGGTTTGGGGGGATGCGGGGTGCAGGGGAGGCAGATGGAGTGCTGAAAAATAAATTTTAAAGAGTTAAATTATTTAGGTAAATGCTACATGTCATTCATTCATTGGGTATTTTTTTTTCCTTAAACTTAAAATTCATTGTTTAAGAATTATTTTGAACATAAATGACAAATGTCCAAATTTAATTCGACACTTTACACGTCAACCACAAGTATAGCACATACACCCACTATATTTTTGTTGATTATAAAAGAAGTGTCAAAATTACACAATGAGACTCTACATGAGGTGTTTAAAATGAGCATCATTCAGTTAAAGTGTCTAAGTGAAAATTTATGCCAACTTTAGGGGGCCGCAAATGGATTAGGCCATATATATATATAAGGAAGAAAGATGATTGATTATCACCAAGTAGAAAAGAGTCAAACATTCACATGTATATGGATTGGATTTCTTATTTGATTATTTTTAAAAAATAATTGTATAAGCAATTATTGTAAATATATGATTGATTCTAGGAATGATACGGGGTGAGGTGCATATTGACAGATGTTGTATTTCTAATTCAACTTATCAATTGTAAGACAAAAAGTAGGCCAACTAGCACAGCAATAACATAAACATCACTATCATATATATGTTAGTAAATTATCTTCTTTTTTTAAAAAAAAAAAATTAAGTAAATGGGCCATAAAATTCAAAATAATTACAAGTTCATACTTACATCCAAAGTAATTTCTGAAATACTCATTATCTCATAAATAATTATAGTCCATACCCCCCATTCATTAAGACTGATAATTTTCACTTAAATGATATTAAATCGGTATCATATATTGTATTGATATCATTAAAGTTGATATGATATCCCGTTATCCTCATCGCTTTCCTTCTACTACCTCTAGCTTGAGCTATTGAGTTCCTCATGGTTTACTCTTTGGTGTCATGAGTCTTAGGTATTCCCATGATTTACTCATTTATGCATGTTCATGGAAAAGCTTAAGTTTTGAGAAAATGAGTCAAGTTGATTTGATTTCTACATGTTTATGTGCATTTGAGTTTGAGTTGCATATAGACTTCATGATATGATGCTTTGAACATGCTTTAGCTTGGAGTTAATGTTTCCTTCTCGGCTATGTGCATTTATGTGATTGCATACATGATTGGGCTGCTAGATTTGAGTTCTTTTCCTTCATGTGATGTCTAGAATCCCATTCGAGGACAAATGTTCCCAAGAGGGAGATAATGTAACACCTCGGAATCAAGAAGTCTAGAAAAGGGGCAAAATGGGGGATCACCGGCCCAAAATTGAGTCATGGTACCCTTCATGGACCCCTTCACGGGTTGTGAAGGGCACCATGGCTCATGGTGGTGCCCATGAAGGGTAGGCAGAATCCTCCCCAAGGCCTGCCTTCTCCCACGAGCCCCTAGACGGGTCGTGAAAAGCCAAACAGCTCGTTAGGGTGGTCGTGAAGAGGCAACGCCATAAGGAACCTCTCCCCAGGCTACTGGTCAAGGACCACGGCTGCCACCACGGCCCATGAAGTCCTTGACGGCTCGTGAGGGCCACCATCTGGGGGTTTGCGTCAGCTATAATTCAGTGACAGTTAGGTATTTTCCTAATTATTTTATCTTGATACTATGTTGTTTTGCCCTTACGTAGAACCATATATATAAGTGATTTTAACTCCAAAATAACACATTTTTATTCATTCTCTTCTCATTCACCAAAAGAGAGCAAGTCTTTCTCTCCCAAAATATTTCTCTCTCTAGAAAACTTGAAGAAGAATGATTCAACCTAGGGTTTCAAGCCAAGCCTCCAATTCCTCCATTGAAGTTGAGCAATTGGCATTGAGGTATGATAATTTTCATCCATCGATCCATTCATGGAGTTCCTAAATTCTCTAATTTTCAAAGTTAGAAATCCCTAATTGAGTTAGGATTTTTATTCTACGTTATGGGTTCTCTTAATTATTGATTTGATTGATTGATTTATGATATTTTGTGCATGAATTGAGTTAATCTCATGTTTTTATGATGATCCCCCATGAACCGATGTAATTCCCATGTCTTTCCAAGTAATGATTTAATGATGTGAGTTCGGATTAAGAAGGAAGAGTTTATGAATATTCTAATGAAATTTATGTAAATGTTTTAAGGATGCTTTGAGAGTGAAGTATCAATGATGTAGTTGTTGTGTTGTTGAAAGGATTTCTCATATACACATGAAAGCATGATTGTGAAAGGTTTTCTCACATAATAAGGGTTCTTAAGGTTGAAAGACTTTTCTCACCTAATGAACCAATGATAAGGAGCTATTTTAATGTAGAGGCAAGAGGTGATTACCCATGCTCTCTAATTGAATAAAAAGAGGCGATTATCCATATCACATTATGTAAGGACAAGAGACGATTACCCATGTTCCTTTAAGAGCTAACATGAATATGATTAAGAACTATTCCGTGAAAGTTAGATTAGTACCGAGTGGACAAGTGGCGATTACCCGTGTCCCATAAACTATGTGCCAACATAGAATTGTCTGGATAGACATTAGCTAGTGGATTCACATAAGCTAGAAGTTCATGGTCCTTACCTTGGCAAGTAAGACAATCATTTTCGGTGTAGGAGATGTCGAATTCCATGTTGATAGCTCACATGGTCTTATATGTCGGTTGAGGCTACTTCCCACAAGCAAGTTATGATGAACGAAGGTTACTTCAAGAAGTATCTTACTTATGTTTTAAGATGATGTTCACTTGCATTGATCATGTTTTATGACTTATGGTTTCTAACCCTCAAGATTTATGTCTTTAGCTTGATCATCACATACTCATGAAAATGTCCCTCTTTAGCATGTTTTAAATGTTTTATGCATGACTATCATACTTGGTACATATTTTGTACTAACGCATACTCTTGCCTACATCTCCCTAAATATAGGGTCCAACAATCAGGGTTCTTAGTTTCGTGGCTAAAGGTTGATTTGAGAGGTTTCGAGTTTTGGTGAATCCTCATGCTTCGAAGACCGGACATTATTGTTTTCAGTTTTTCCTTACTTTCAGTTTTGAAACATGTTGTATGGGCTAGGCCTAAATTCATTCTTATGTACTAAATGTCTATGAGACGATGTTTAGATTTCCGCTATGCTTTATAAAACTTTGATATCTTGGAACTGTCTTTGAAATCTCTTTATTCTATTATCTTGTATTATGAAAGCTAAGTGGCTTCTATAGGGCCTCTCGGGGTTCTATACGCCATGTTACACCTAGGGGTACCTTGGGTTGTGACAATCAATCTCAACTATTAATCAAGTCATACCCAAGCATCAAAGATATCAAATCACATAATCAATCTCTCGCTGGAACCATTTCCCATCAGCACAATATCATTAGCCATAACCATTTCTCATCAGCTTTATATCCCTTGCCGGCAATGACCTCAGCATAATAACATTTCCCGGAAATGGCCTCAGCCTAATCACACTTACCAGAAATGACCTCGGCCTAATAACATTTGCCGGTAAAGATCTTGGCATAATAGCACTTACCGGCAAAGACTTCGACATAAGCAGCATCACATGTCTCATCACGCTGTTCAACGATCAATACACACAAGCAATATCACACCACATAGAGGAGATGACAAATTTCACAATTCAAGTCCACATTTATGCTTTCAAGCTTTTCATCAATCAATCAATAAGGGCATAATAAGACAATTTCACATCATCATATTCAACACATAGCGTTTTTCATTTCAACTACTTTTTATTCAATTAGATGTAACCAATGGACAATTTTACCCTTCACATTATCCCCATTACTCTCAACACACAAACAATGAAGGAAAGCATGCAAATTCAACTAGAATAAAAGGTTTATGAAGGCACTTGTCTTAGATCAAAGAACAATCACTCAAAGAGTTGGGTTTTCCCCTTCCAAATCACTTCCAAAGCCAGACAATCTAAACTAATCAAGTATTCATAATCACCCATCAGAAAAAACACTTCCCACATCAATCATATAAAGAAATGGGTCAATCAACTCAAAACCTAATATCAAAATGGAGGTTTGAATCCGGAAAACAATACTTGAAAATGATGTTTAAGGCTTTAGGAAATCATTAGTGAACATCATTTTGGAAAAGGGATCAAAACCACTTTAAAAATCACCATTTTAAATAATCCTTGGGTTCTTGAAAAACCTTGCCATTAACCCACCAAAATTCCACATTTTGATGTTAAAACTCATAATTAATCAATGGAAAATGAAGGTTTAGGATCAAGACAACTTACCCAACTGATCTAGCACATAAAATCCTTTCAAAAATTGTCACCAAGGGTCCCCAAAGCTCAAAAGTGAAAAAATAGGCTTAAACCTCAAAATGGTAGGCCAAAACTCCTCTAAGATGTCGCTTAAGCCAAAACTCATGTTCGTTTAAGCGAGCCCCGCTAAAAATGCGGCATCGCAAAAGCAAATCTCCCTTCGCAAGAGCGAAAGTCACTTAAGTGACATGTCCTTCGCTTAGCCGATGGTCGCGTAAGCGACAAGTACTTTGCAAAAACGAGGCCTGCTTCATCAGAACCCAGACATAAAAAAATCAGCCAACTCTCAAGACATCGAAAGGACCCTCGGGATTCGTTGGAACCCCGTACACACAAACCACATATACAAATCAATTATACTTGATATTCCAGACTCAATAGAACCATCAAAATACAAATTTGAGGTCTCATTGACTGATTAACGTTTCAAGAACACCTCATCCAATTCTAGGTGCAAACGATTGTTAAGTAGTATAAAACCCAAGGAAGAGTTGGGTGGGTCAAACCCACAGGGAGCGGTACGTATTCAAATTCAGTTATGAAGTACAGAGGTGGTCCAAATAGTTATGGAATAGAAATTATCGAAAAAGACATGTAAACAAGTCTCAAGGCGTGACAAAGAATGTCAGATAAGGGGTTTTGGTTTGTAATTATCTGCTACAACACAATCAAACAAGAGAAAATAACAATATAAAGAGGAATTATCGGGATGTGATTAATTATAGGAAAATTTCACTATATGGGTAATTGAAACCACTAATAGATAGCTAAATATCAGAGGGTAGGATGGACTATGATTGAAATAATTTTCTCTCGAACAACTATCATGTTTCAAGTGATTTCTTTCGAACATCAACAAGCTTAGCAATTAAGAACATCCCACAACCTTAATATATTCTCTCTCTCAAGCAAGATGGGTAGGATTAAGTTTAGGATTCACTTTCTCAAACTGAACTCATATCAACCCTATACCTACAAACCATTAATCAAGAGTTTTGGTCCCAAAACCTCTCTCTCAAGCAAGATAAGAACTCAAAGTTAGAATTGCATTTGCAACTACAATTCATAGATTAAAACACATCAAATGATTAAACCCACTTCAATATATCATTTAAATTAGTAATTAACAATACCCATGAGATAATTCAACCTATAATCACATAATCACACCCCAAGAAGTTGGGGTTTTAGCCACACATCATAAAATAGAGAAACAATTACCAAATACATTCACCATGATCTAGGTAAATATTCCCAAGTCTTTACAATGATCCAAATTGAAGAAATTTAGAAACCCACTTGCAGATCCTCAAAATTAAGCTTAGAAATTCCCCAAGTCTACAATAAAAACTACAAACTAAGAGAAAACTTTAACTCTAGACTGGGAAAATGCAATATATGGGAGAGAACTCTCTAAAATCCTTTTTTTATTATCCAATTTATAGTTTCCCAAAATTTAGCTTGAAAGTCCAGTCGGCGATTTAGGTCGGGCTCGCCGAGTGGTTCAGCAATCCGCCCTTTGCTCCCTTCCATCACCATTTTGCATTGGTAATCAGCCTCCCAGGTCCGGTAACTTTAGGCGATCAAACTTGTTGTCGTGGAATCGATCGACTATTCGCCGAATGCTCACTTCTGTCGCCGACTTGGTTTCTTCCCCAGGGCTAGCACACTAGAACATTAAGCGAGCTAAAGAGCCACTTAGCGGTTCACCGAGTGGTCTTAGCGATCACCGAGATCTCCTTTTCTCCACTTCTTCAGCTTGTTTTGCTCTTTTTTGCCTAGTTGCATCCTTGCCTTGCTCCTTAGCTCATATACCCGAAAATCAATGCTTTAACACCAGTTTATAGTATAAATTAGGCACTTAAACTATCAGTTTAAGGACACTAAAACTATCAAAACAAATCCCTTAATGAGCCCACATCGTGGACTCATCATTAACCTGAGATCCGTAAAAATCACAAGAAACTAACTCATGCATAAAAAGGCTAAAACAAGCTCGGGACCTCTCAAAAATCAACCAAGACATCACCTAGGCCTAAAGTCATCCCCCCCAATCCAATGGAGCTCTCGAAATTCTGATCCGAGCATTCGAACCTCGAATGTTGACCAAAGTCAACTCAAAGGCTAAATTTCATCATTTCACAACTTAGGACCTCAAATCCTTAAAAAGACTCAGAATCTGAAACCGACAACTCTAACAAATTAGATTTCACATTTCGGGACTAATGGAATTGACAAAATTCTATTCCGACACTTGAAACTCCAAAAGACCCCAAAAACCACTTTCTTAACAACTTAGCCTTTAAAACTCACAAAACCTATCAAATTCTCAACTTTAACTCAAATTTTGAAACTAACTTTTCAAACTCAATTATAAAAGACTCGGGGTCAATATCAAAAGGGGTAAAATGGTCAATTCATGAAACATTCCAAAAAAATACCGACCAAATCATTACTGATTGATTAATTATATTTACATTTAAACCTCAAAATTAGTGTTTTAATTAAAAATAAATATTTTTATGAGTTAGGGTAAAATAAAACTTTAACTCTAACTCTTCATTTTCCTCTTCCCTTGATCAGTCGAAATTTACTGAGAAGAAGCACTCCATGAAAATGGATATTCGATAGTTTGTCAACACACACATCAAATTTTTAGCCTTTGATTTTGTCACTCTCGAGCCAATCCCCTAGGAATCCACCATTTTTTCTCAGTAGGGGAGACACTTCTCGTGCGCAAAGGCAATGGGTATCGTTGTAAGTAGAGATTTCAAGCCCAATAGATTTATCAAATTCGACATTGACGATGGTACCGGTTGCATACCTTGCATATTATATGGATCAACCAAGAAACTTTGTGTCACTTCTCCTTTCGTATCTAGACGCACTGTGAAGCACCGATGAATAAAAAGGTGAAGCAAACATTGTCACGGTGAGATGTTTTGACCAGCCACGAACGTAATCAGAAAGTTTTAATAAGCGAAGATTTACACATATATTTGACAAATTATTGATGTATTTGATACATTATTAAGATACGATTATATGTATCTAGTTTTTATCGGTGTATCTTATTAAGTGTGTATGTATCTAATGAATATATTGGAGATTTACGCGTTATTGGAAATTTACGCATGTATTTGACACAACTTGTTCTGTCATGTATCTGAGTTTTGTCATATGTATTTGGTCTTCTATCATGTAAATTAATATTATCATATATATTTGTTATGTTATTACCATGTATCTAACTATTTTTGTATTTATCTGAGATACATATTTTTGGATATAACATATGGAATTGATACTTGATACATCAAATTATACATATAAAAGATACATGAAATAATATTAGATCATATAAATAGATATATGAAATTAATATTAGATTGTATAAAAAGATACATGAAATTAATGCTAGATACTTCTATGATACATATGAATGCACTTGTATGATACTCATGTATGTAACTATTTAGTTTGTTGAATACATTATATATTGATAATAGATACATCAAATAAATGAATTTATTATGTTAAAAGTGTCACGACCCGGGAGCACCCCCAAGTCGTAACAAGGCGTACTCGACTCCGAAGGGGTCTTATACAAGCCACATAGTCATTCATTGCATTCAATAATGAAAATAGTGCGGAATAATAAAAAAACTTATTTACATCCACACATTTAAACTTCTTAAAACAACTTAAAAAAAACACACAGCGGAAGTCTAAGT
>JAJOOR010058412.1:0-10696 GCA_036250505.1 Solanum acaule | reverse complement strand
ATCTTTTTTTTTTTTTTTTTTTGAATTGGAAGTCTTTTCTTTCTAATTCTTAAAAATAAGACATGTCATATGGATACAATTTATAAAAAAAAAAATTGAAAAAGAAAGGGAAAAAAACTACCCCATTTTCCCTAGAATCCACAGTTTTAAACAATTTTTTTTAATAGTAATTTTTTTTTATAAATGGTTTTAAAATTGATTTTTAATAGATTTTTAAAAAGAATGGAAAAAACCACCCCATTTCCCCTAATCCACCGTTTGACTTCTTTTTTTTATATTAAGTTTTTTTATTTTTATTTTAAATGGTAATTATTGTTTTTTCCTACAATCAGTTTTTAGATTTATTTTTTAAAAATAATTATTGTTTTTTTTTTGTGCTGACATGTGACACTTTTTAATTCTCCTATTATATATAGATAGATATGAATGAATGAATATGATGATGATATGATGATTTGTAAACTAAATTCTATTAGAAATGTCATTGTTGAAAGATTCCGGTAGATCAACAAAACTCAAATTAGGCAATGCTATACCTCAAGTCCTCAATGAACAAATGTAATAGGCAACGAACTGCCCAAACTACATAGGCAACGAATTGACCCTTACTTAGCAATCTCTTGTGATCTCTACCAAACTGCCCAACTACATACCTCACAAAATCAAGGGCATATATATTCTCGAAACAAGTAATATCAAACTTCTTCCTAGCAAAAAGTTTGAGTCTTTGAAGTATCCTTCATTGTATAAATGAGTCGCAAGCATCACCATATCGGGTGGAAGCTCTTTGTACACAGTATGAACCTCCATGGTCAACGACGTTGACTTTCTTAATACACTTTTAAACTCCTGATTCAGAAACAATTCATGTAATTAGCGTTTCTAAGTTGCTCCTTCCTATTAGCTTTCTCATTTTTCCTCTTCTGCGGTAAAACCTTCACTTCTTCCTCCAATTTTCTCAACTTACACTTCAATTCTTTGACATTTGCTGAACTATTGCTCATGTATTGTTGGTTAAAGAGTATAAGGTGTTTTGCTTTAAAAATAAATCCTAAGTTTGCCTTATGAGGCAAAATTTATATACAATAGGACAAGATATACAGTGTCTATAATGGGAGGTTTTGCCTCGAGGCAAAAGTGGTTGATTTTTTTTTAAAAAAACGATGGATAGTAATTATCAAGGTAACTTTTGCCTTATGAGGCAAAATTCGTATGTATCAAATCTAATGGAAAGTTTTACCTCGAGGCAGAGGTTGTTAAAATTTTATGAATAATCATCAAGATAGGCTTTGCCTTATGAGGTAAATCCTATACACAATGAGTCGATATATGCACAGTGAATATAATAGGAAGTTTTGTCTCTTTGAAAAAATAGTTGAAAATAAAACTATTATTATTAGTTAAATAGCTTAAAATCTCTATAATTCACCATTGTTGAGACTTACAGCTTCTAGGTTTGAAATTTAAAGGAGTAGAGAAAGACAAACCTGGGAAAGAAGATGAATTGGGAAGAAACCTAAGCAACGGGGTTGGGAAGGGTAATTTTTTCCACTTATTATTAACAAGTGTGGAAGGACAAAGAAAACGTTATGTGGCATTTGTGCTAATGAACCTAAAAAATTCCCCCTAAATTTTTTGTCTATTTTTTTTTGTTTTTGAAATACTAGTTGTTTAGTAAATGATTTATTTTACTTTTCATGATTCAAAGACTTTTAAATCGTTCAAATGCAGATGAAAGAAAACACCAGTTGATATTACTTTTTCAAGTTCGAATAAGGGCCAAAGATAGCCTAACATATTGAAAATGGCTCAAAAATGCCTTATGTAAACCTATTGAGTCTAAACATACCTTTAAGTTTTTTTGGGCTAAAACATACTTGTGAAACTAACAAATCAAACTAGGTCACATTTGATCTTCAAAATAGTGGGAAAAAAGCAAAAAATACTCCTAACACATTGCAAATGACTCACAAATACCCTTTGTTAACCTTTTGGTCCAAATATGCTCATTCATGTTTTTTGGGCTCAAACATAGTGGTGAAGCTAACAGACCAGCTGAGGTTAAATTTGGGTCTTAAAATAGTCATGTGTAAGTCTAAGCTTGTCACATTTTCAATTCAGGATTAAATTAAAACCTACTTATTTATTAAACCCAACTCGTTTTCATTTTAAGAAATTAAGCACCTGATACAATATATTCTTCCCAAAGCATCCATTATTTCCTAGAAGCTTAGAGGTGATAGGTGATTTAGCGCTAAACTTTTGTACTTCAAATGATATATTGTGGGTCATAGCTTTATTGGATGTTAAAAGATTCTTGAAAAATCAATTCCAAAGTCTTGTTATTAAGGTAAAAAACTTTTTCCACTTTATATGTGTCACCATCCAAAGTACAGCCTAGACGTGACATGACGTATAAGACCCCGAGAGGCCCTACACAAGACACTTGACATACATCATACAAGATAATAGAAACAAAAGAGTTTTAAAAGTAGCATTTGATAGAAAAGAGTTTGACAAAAGTAGCAGAAGTCTAAACATAAGTCTCAAAGCCATCTATTACATCAAAGGAGTGATTTGGATGTGACCCATATATCACATACAACATAAAAAAAGAAGAAGACATGAAAGCAATAAACGAGTCTCAGTCCTCAAAACATGAGGACTCACCAATCTTCAATGTCTAAAAGGGGTCACTAGCCATGAGTATGGGAGGTAGGACAGTCGGACCAAACATTAGTAAAACAATGCAGGCATAAATATGCGTTAGTACATGGAATGTACCAGTATGACATCAATGCATAGAAGTTATGAAATCATGCAAAAAGGACTTTATATGACATGCAATAACAAAGCTAAATCATAAAATAGCATGTTAGGAAACATAAGTCATAACCATGGTTAATGCAAGCGAAACATCTTTAAAACCCATTTAGGATACTTTTAGAAAGTAACCGTAGCTCATTATTGTGGGAGACTTACCTTTAACAAACATAGACCATGTGAGCTTACAACATAGAATTTGGTGTCTATCCCACACAAAAAAGAGAAGTCCTTACTTGCCAAGTTAAATTTTGATTTAACTTAGGTGGGAAAAAACTCTCAACCTTATGAATCCTTTATATGACAAAATTATTTCACAACAACAACAACATCGATGCTTTACTCTCAAAGCAACCTTAAATCATTTTCATCAATTTCATAAAGAAGCATTCTTATCTTCTTAAATTCATTTTTCATAATTCAAAAGCTTCATTATATGATCAAATCTAGAAATCATGGATCATGCATGGGTGCAAGTGAATTCAACTTAAACATGCAATTAACTCAATTCATGCATAAAAAGACATAAAAACAATCAATTGAATCATAATTGATAAGAGCCCATCAGATTGAATAAAATCCTAATTTCAATTGGAGATTCTAAGTTGTAAAATTGGAGAATTTAGGAACCTTGTGGAGGAAAGGACTTCAAATACAATTATACCTTGATGTTAAAAGCCCACAGTCTATGGTAAATTTGGAGACTTGATCTTGAAACCCTTGCCTTCTTCTTCAAGCTTTAATGAGAGTAATTTTGGGGAAGAACTTGATCAACTTTTGGGAAATTAGGAGAATGAGTTCAATCGTGTAATTTAGAAGCTTTTACAGTCCGTATGTGGGACCCGTAGATACATGCACCAGCCAAAAAAACTGCATTTTCCAAATTCGAGGTGTTACAATATCTCCCCTTGGAAACATTCGTCCTTGAACGGAACTCAAGACATCAGAAGAAGTATAGGGAGAAGGCCTAACAACCCAACATGAATGCAATCACATAAATGCATATATTCGCAGAGGAAAAGTTGACTCGAAACTGAAGCATATTCACAACATCATTTCATAAGGCTATATGCAACTCATACTCAAGTGCACATAAACATGGAGAAATCAATCAAGTTAACTCATTTTCTCAAAAAATATAGTTTTCATGAGCATGCATGCTTAAAGAATTATGAGAATGACTAAGACATAAGGATGGACCATGATGAACGAAATACCTCAAGCTAGAGTGGGGTCGGAGGGAAAGAGATGACGATAACAAGACTTTATATCGGCCTCGGCCTCCCAAGTTTAACCCTCAACTAACTGATTCCACCAAAGAACCTTCACGTAAACAACTTCCTTATTTCTCAACTTCTTAACTTACCTGTCAAAAATCTTAACCAAAACTTCTTCATAAGAAAGATTCTCCTTAAATCCCTAACCTTCCAAGGGGACAATGTATGTCAGATCTCCAAGACATTTCTTGAACAAGGACACATGGAAAACTGGATGTATCGATGTCAAATCATTAGGCAAATCATGTTCATAAGAAACTTTACCAAAACACTTCAAAATTTGATATGGGCCCACATAGCGGGGACTAAGCTTCCCTTTCTTTCCAAACCTCATCACACCCTTCATGGTTGAGATTTTAAAGTAAGCCCATTGATGGCCTCTCATTCTAACATCGGCATAGGACTATTGTCGACTTTGAGCTATTCTCGAACTTTCTTTAATAAGCTGAACTTTCTTTATAGCCTCATATATCAACTTGTTACCTATCAAGGCAACTTCACCAACTTCAAACCATCCTATAGGAGATCTAAACCTTTTCCCATAAAGAGCCTTAAATGGAGCCATACCAGTGCTGTGGAATGATAAGTATTATTGTAAGCAGACTCAAATTAAGGCAAATGATAATCCCAATTACCCTTAAAGTCAATCACGCAAGCTCTCAACATATCTTCCAAAGTTTGCATAGTACGCTTTGCTTTCCCATCGGTTTGTGGATGTAAGGTCGTACTAAGCTTAACACAAGTACCAAGACCCTTTTGAAAAGATTTCCAAAACTAAGAGATAAATTTTGTACCACAATCGGAGATTATGGATAAGGGCACTCCATGAAACCTAACCATTTCTCTCAAGCACAAGTTAGAATAGTCCTTTGCCGAATAAGAAACCTTGACGGGAAGTAAATTAGCCAATTTCGTTATACGATCCACCATAACCCAAATTGAGTCATGATGTTGGGTGTGGGGTAAGCCAACAATAAAATGCATATTAAAAGCTTCTCACTTCCAAGTAGGAATACTAATATCTTGGGATAGACCTCCCGAATTTTGAAGTTCAACTTTCACTTATTGAAAATTATGATATTTTGCCACAAATTCCATGATATCCTTCTTCGTCCCATTCCACCAATAGACCTCCACAAGTCACAATACATCTTGGTAGTTCTAGCTAGGTTGAATGGAATATCGAGAACTATAGGCTTATGATAAGATCTGCTCCCTAAAATCATCAACATTAGGAACACACAAACAACCTTGACACTGAAGTACACCATCTCCCCCTTGGGAGAAAGCCTCAACGGATTTCTTAAGCACCGTTTCCTTCCATTCAACCAAAGTTGGATCAAGACCTTGCTTTGTTTTCCCATCTAATACAAAAGATGATTTTGAATCATTATGTACCATAACACCGCCTTTGGTAGAGTCAACCAACGGAACACCCAATAGGGCCATTTTATGAAAATCTCTAACAAGTTCCTTCTTACCATCCTCAAGATGAGCAATACTAACCATTGATAACCGACTCAAAGCATTCGCCAACACGTTCTCCTTGCCAAGGTGATAGAGAACACTTATATCATAATCCTTTAGTAACTCAAGTCACATCATTTAGCGACGATTTAGATATTTCTACTTGAACAAATATTGCAAGCTTTCATGGTCGGTAAAAACATCAACATGAACATCATATAAGTAATTCCTCCAAATCCTTAAAGCAAAAACAACTGTTGCTAGTTCCAAATCATAGATAGGGTAGTTTTGTTCATGAATCTTAAGTTTTTGTGAAGCATTGGAAATAACTTTCCCATTTTGCATAATTACATACCTTAGAACAACTCTTGAAGCATCAAAATAAACAACAAATCCATTGGATCCTTCCGATAAAGTCAACACCGAAGCAGAGGTAAGCCTATCTTTCAATTCTTGAAAAATCTTTTCACACGCTTCAAACCATACGAACTTAACTTTATTTTGGTTCAATTTCGTCAATGGACAGGCAATTGAAGAAAACCCTTCAACAAACCTTCTATAGTAACAAGAACTTTGAATATCTGAAGTGGATAGAGGTCTAGGCAACTTTTAACCGCATCCGTTCTCTAAGGATCTACCTCAATACCTTTACCAGAAATAATATGACCAAGAAAAGCCACAGATCTAAACCAAAGTTCACATTTTCTAAACTTTGCAAAGATTCTTTGGTCCTTGAGAACTTGCAACACTATCCTCAAATGATCGGTATGCACATCCTTACTCCTTGCGTAAATCAAGATATCGTTGATGAACACAATCACAAACATGTCAAGCTATTATCTAAACACCATATTCAACAAATCCATAAAGGCGGCCGGAGCATTAGTCAAGCCAAAGGATATTACCAAAAACTCATAATGACCAAACCAAGCTCGAATAGCCATTTTTGAAATGTCATTGTCTTTCACCCTCAATTGGTGATAACCCGACAGGAGGTCAATCTTAGAAAAGTAACTTGCTATATGTAGTTGATAAAACAAATCACTATCCTCGGGAGAGGATATTTATTTTTAATGGTAACCTTGTTCAATTGGTGATAGTCAATAGACATACGAAGTGAACCATCTTTCTTTCGAACAAACAAATCTGGAGCACCCAATGGAGAGATACTTGGTCAGATGAAACCTTTATCCAACAAATATTTCAATTGCTATTCTAACTCCTTAAGTTCTTCCAAGTCCATACGATAAGGAGGAATAGAGTTAGGTTGCGTATCTTGGAAAAGACCAATACATAAGTCTATTTCCCTTTCGGGAGGAACACCGGTTAAACCATCGGGAAATAATTCCCTAAACTCATTCACAATGGGGACCGACTCAATAGTAGGGGCTTCAAAATCCATATCCCTAACCCAAACAAGATGATATATGCATCCCTGGGAAATCATTTTTCTAGCTTTAAGACAAGAGACAAACTGACTCTTAGGCATATAATTTCCCCCTTTCCAACCTAGGATGGGTTCATTTGGAAACTGAAACTTGACTACTCAGGTTCTATAATTAATAGAAGCATAACATGAATGTAGCCAATTCATACCAAGAATAACATCAAAATCTAATATATTAAATTAGATAGATTGTACTGGTCAATCATCGATGGGCTATTGGGACCTTAAAATTGATCCATTTTTTATGGATCCCATGTACAGTACGTAGGTCTTTCTATGGTCCGTACATGCAATCCGTAGAACCCAACTTTGAGCTTTAAAATTTCAGCAAGTCTGGGGTGACCTACGAGACCTGCCCACGTCTCGTAAGAGGAACGACTAACCATTTTGTCAAACCGGAAAAAGGGTACTGGGACTTTTTTAAACATTTCATTTTCCCTATTCCTATGGTTGCCACCTATCGCCCATAGAAGCTTCTACGGTCTGTAAGTACGATCCGTAGATACTCACACCAGCCCAAAAAACTGCATTTTCCAAATTCGAGGTGTTACCATATGAAACGTCTTCTATTTTGGTTTGATGCATTTGACTTGAGAGTTCCGAAACATCATCTTGGAGATGGGTAATTTTTCGAAAATAGTTTCTCAACCTCCACAAGGTCGGAGTAAGGTATGCATACAGTCTACCCTTCCTAGATCCCATTTGAAGGATTATACTGGGTATGTTGTTGTTGTTGTTGTTGTTGTTTTTGTATTAAACTTTTTATGGTTTCAAATTTACATACTCTTGGCCTTAGATAATAATTATTTACTTCAGTAGTGTTGAAGCTTTTAATGCTTTCTGTTAAAGCTGATTTTTTTTACTATAGCTATGTTGAAGCTTTTAATGGCACTGTTTACTACTCCCTCTGTCCCAATTAAGTGTCACCCTTTCCTTTTATGATTGTTCCATGAAGAATTTTACATTTCTGATTAGAAATAACATGAATTTCCAATTTCACTTACTCTTAGTGAAATGATTTAAAGACACAAATATCTAAGGTTTTTTTTTTTTTAAGAAAAACATATTATAAAAGTCTTCATTTTTTCTTAAACTTTGTGTTAACTCAAACGTTGGCCACATAAATTGGGCTGGAGAGAACAATTCTTTTTTTTTATGTGGTCCTTCTTCATTTGTATGGCTATTGAACTGGTAGATGGGGGCTATTTATTCGTACGTGGTACTTTTATTTGTTGTATGTTGTTATATCCAATATATTTTTCAATAATCGTGGTGTCCGAAAGAACTTGCACAAACCTCGTGTCACGACCCAGGGGTACACCCTAGACGTAACATGGCGTACTTGACCCCGAAAGTGTCTTAGACAAGCCCTTAGCATATCATCACATAAGATACTAGAAAAATGCAAAATTTTAAAACATTTTTCATACAATCAAAGTCTTTATAAAAGCAAAGCAGAAGTCTTACTACACTTTTGTCTCAACCCATCTAAACTCAACTTTGATTAAAACCTTAGGGACGCAGACCATACAATAGTCTAAAACGTAAAGAAAAGACATAAAGGGAATGGTGGCTTTATCCTCGAAGCTATGAGGACTCACTAAGTCTTCAACTCCTTGCACTTCTAGAAACCTATCTCTAAGAATAGAACTCAAATCTCTGAACCCTACATTTAATAAGAATATAGGCAAAGTATGCATTAGTACAAAATGTACTAACTATGTTAGCTAGCATAACATCATAAGAGCATAACAAAAGTGTTAGCCAACATAAGACATAAGTCATAAACATAAGAGACAATAACATAATCATAAACATAATCTCCAACATAGGCATAATATAAGCATTAGTCACCATAAAGCATAGTCCATATAGATAGTGAACACTTAGACTTTCATAGCATAAGAGAACCATTTCATAAGGAACCTCCAAGTATACTTGTGTAATGCATGGATAGGATCCCATAATCCCATATATGCTAAGTATCCCCTTTGGTCATCATAGTCATACTTACCCTCTTAGGATCTCATCCTGAGCATAATTATCATAACCAAGGGAATCTCTCACCTTTAGTCAATCATAACATAACAAGGAGGGCAACTATAGCACAATCCTATCTAAGCATACATCATATAAGAGGAACACCTTATGAGTCAACTCAAGGCAAGCTTGTGCCATGCATGAACAAAACCCCATAATCCTATCCATGCTAAGCTAGAGACTTTAGGTTCCTTATTCATGTTTATCATTTCTTATTCTCATAGATAAGGGGAATCACCTCTAGTCATGTATGTATTGGAGGGCCCTACCAAGCTACAATGCAAACTAGTCATGCTCATGTTCATAAATGCAAGGGGAATCACCTCAAGGCATACATGTTTAGCTCATCATAAAGGACAAGGGTAATCACCTCAAATCATACATATCATGGAATCATGAAGAGAAGGGGAATCACCTCTAGTCATACATATCAATGAATCATAAAGACAAGGGGAATCACCTCTAGTCATACATATCAATGAATCATAGGTATTGGCCTCCTTGTTCATTTTAATGAGATATAGGTATTCACCTCCATATCCATTAATAAGGATCATAAGTAATCGCCTCCATGATCAAGATAAAGGCTAATGGGTAATCATCGCTTGCCTTGGGAGTCATATATACATAAAGGGTAATCACCTCACTCCCCATACCATGACATGGGTAATCACCTCATGTTTAACGAATTAGGAATAAGGGAACTCACCTCACATTCCTATCATGTAAAGGTATTTTAGGGGAATCACCACAACCTCATCACATTTCATAGTCCCTTGGACTTAGATTCATTTTAGGTGAGAATAACCTTTCAACCTAGAATCATTCTATGTGAGAGAACCTTTCATAACATATCATATTCAAGCATAATACCATATCTAGAATTCTACATTATACATGGATATCATCATGCCTCAAGTGATTCTATCACTTCATACAAGCTATTATTCATAATGTAGGTTAAGTAGGTAAATGCCTTCAACCATAATTCTACCCACTAATCTTTTATTCTCATATAGACTTTACTCTCAAAGTCTTAACATACATAGTTCATCCTATTGGCTTTACTCTCCAAAACCCTAGTGATCAACATTCATGACTACTAGCCTTAAACTCAAAGCTTTACTTCTTACGATCATCATTCATACCTAGATTTCAAGGCATTCTAACCACAATATTTATTATCAAGTGATTCTAGTCATAATTAATAATAAAGGTTCAACTTCAAGCTTTACAAGTCATGAGCCATTATATAATATTTAATCTAATTCATTTCATGTTTACATGTTCCTATTCTTGAACAATTACTACTTATACCATCAATTCTAGAAGATCATCCCTAAGTCTTCAATTTCACCTTTCATGGAATAACCCCACATATTACCAAATTCATCAATAAGACTAGGGTTAACCATGGAAAACATATAATATCTTCATAAAAACATAATTCAATACTAATTCAATCATAAACAAGTACTATCCACTCAATTGGAATCATACTCAACACTACCCACAATATAGGAAGAAACCCTAGCTAGAATTGGGGGAAATATAGGGGGCTATATGGATGGAGGAATCCATAGATGAATAAGCTAACATACCTTGGATATAAAGCCCTACTAAGCTTGAAACAATGGAGGAA
>JAJOOR010058408.1:0-11940 GCA_036250505.1 Solanum acaule | reverse complement strand
CCCCCCCCCCCCCCCCCCCCCCCCCCATGTTGTCTTGACTAATTTTCTTCGTCCTGATGCGTATTGTGGGAACTTGTTGTTTATCCAATTTAAGAATTTTCTTTGCATACTCTGGTAATGCTGAATATTCATGAAACTCGAATCTGCCAGTAATGTCAAAGGCCATATTTGCCAGGAAATCCGCAAGCTTGTTACCCTCTTGGTATATGTGCTTAATTTGGGTCTGACATAGTCGGGAAGCATACCATATATCCTCTATAATCACTGCAATGTTCCAAGGAATTTCCCAAACTCTAGTTAAGATCTTGAACAAAACTAAAGAATCAGTTTCCAAATATACTTGTGTCATCCCAACTGTTACGCAATGAGTAATTGCTTCCCTGATAGTTGTAGCCTCTGCTTCTATACTTGTGCCTTCATGAATTTCTTCTCCTTGGGCATAGATCAAGTCTCCATAACAATCTCTTATACAAAAACTATAGGAATTTCTACTCGAATTACCCCTAGAGGTTCCATCTGTATTGCACTTTAGAATACTTCCTTCAGGAGGCCTCCATTTGACAGGGAGATAGTATATCCTTGGAGTGAACTTCTCTAGAAAAATGTTAGGCCAAGTTGTGGGAAAATTTTGTAAGTTGGGGTATGTTACCCTTCCTAATTTCCACAAATCAGAATTGACTTTGAACACCAAGCTGTTATAGGATAATTTATTTCCATGTTTTATTATGTTTTTTCTTTCCAAGGTTCCAGATAACAATGGTTGGAACAGATCTCATGATCAGTTTTAGTCTGGGACAACGATCAATTGTCCACCATTTATTGATAACTTGTGATAGTTGTAATCATTCTAAATGAATGCATGTAAAATAAGCAAACAACCTCCATAGCTTTGCAGCTATGGGGGAGGTTAGAAAAAGATGAGACATAGTCTCAGAGTTACGATGATCGCAACACCAGCATTGTGAAGATACATTTATTCCCATGTGCTGCAAAACATCATCCACGGGAACTCTATACTTCCAGGCTCTCCATAAGAAAAAAGACATTTTAAATGAGATCCTCTTTCCCCACATGAATTCAAAAATATCTTCTTTCTCATTCTTCTGTCTAATGTACTCCCAAGCACTCTTTACTGAAAATTTCCCATTGTGCTCCAACATCCAAACTTGGTGTATCAAGACTGTTAGTATCCACAGGTGCTGGGATTGTTCTAAGAATATGTTGAACAATGTCTTCAGGAATAATGTCCCTTAACTTTTGTAAAATCCATTCCCCGTTATCTGCAAAATTCATTACCTCTATCTCCTCTTCATTTGCTTCTGGGAGGATGTGATATAATGCCCCTAAAGAAGTCCAATTATCAAACCAAAAGCTAGCATCTCCCCTTCTAGTCTGCCAAAGGATTTGGTGTTCAATGAGGTCCCTTACTGTAATTAGTTTCTTCCATATTATGCTGTGAGCAATAACTGGATGACACTTTTTACAATATTTTTTTAACATGAATGACCCCCAAGGGGAAGGCTTACTTCTCAAATTCCACCATAACTTGAAGAAAAGAGCATTAGAGACATCAAAAATAGATCTAAAACCAACACCTCCTTCTTCTTTTGGGAGACATAATGTGTCACAATTCACCCAATGTCTACTCTTTTTCTCTACGGTATCATTCCAGAAGAATTTGGCAAAAATGCTATGTATTTTCCTTATAACCCCTTTGGGTGGATTGACGGTTGACAGTAAGTGAATGGGCATGCCTTGCAATACATGATTGATTAATTCTACTCTCCTTCCATATGATAACAACTTACCTTTCCAACCCTGAATCCTATTCCCAATCTTCTTTGCTATGGAGTCATAGTAACAAATCTTATTTCTCCTATAAAAAATAGGACATCCTAAGTAAATAAAAGGAAAAATACCCTGCTTGATCTGAGTCAACTTCCTAATTCTAGCCATCAGTGCTGGATTCACCCTCTCATGCACATAAAAAGCACTTTTTTTTAGGTTGATTAATTGCCCTGAAGCAGCCTCATATTTCTTCAATACTTTAATCATGAGCTTCATGGATTTCTTTTCAACAGATACAAATAAAATTGTATCATCTGCATATGCCAAATTGTTAATGGTTGAACTCCATTTAGGAACTCTAAAACCCTGAAAACCCTCATATCTATTCAAAGCATTAAGGCTCCTTGAAAGGGCCTCAACAGCAATAATAAAAAGTGTTGGTGACAAGGGGTCTCCCTGCTTCACTCCCCTGGTTGATTTGAAAAAACCCTGAGCTTGACCATTGACAAGAACAGAATACCAGTTATTTGCAAATAATATAAACCATGTCAATCAAAAATTTTGAAAACCCAAACTTTCTGAGGGTCTTTGTAAGGAATAACCAAGATAATCTATCATAAGCTTTAGTCATATCTAATTTGACTATCACATTAGTAGTTTTGGTCCTAATCCTGATATCTCTGATAATTTCATGAGCTAATAAGACATTCTCCACAATACTCCTGCCTTTGATAAAACCTGTTTGATTTTCTGATATCAGCTTAGGTAAGAGCATAATCATTCTTTCATGAACAATCCTGGATATAAACTTTATTAATGAAGTTGCTAAGGCTTATAGGTTTGACATCAGAAAATGATTGAATGTGGTCTTTTTTTGGGAGAAGTACCAAATTTGTGTGAGTAACAAATCTAGGTAGTTCTTGTCCACCAAAAAAAGCTTGTACCACTGCTAGATGTCCTCCTTGATAATATCCCAACATGTTTGATAGAAGAGACCCATGAAACCATCAGGACCACTAGGGTTTTCGCCACTTAAACCGTGTACAACTGCTTTGACTTCTGCCTCATCAGGAATTCTAATTAAATTCTCATTTTGTTCTGCATTTACCATTTTCGGAATGTTATCTAGAATATCAAAGTTCTCTGGAAATCTATTTTCTGTG
The DNA here is from genome assembly GCA_036250505.1 of Solanum acaule. NCBI lineage: Eukaryota > Viridiplantae > Streptophyta > Magnoliopsida > Solanales > Solanaceae > Solanum > Solanum acaule. The sequence continues at coordinate 8,989 of JAJOOR010058408.1, read as the reverse complement.
AATTGCTCTTGAAAATATTTGACTGCTCATTGATTACCTCTTCTTGCTCCTCTATCCATTCTCCTTCTGAATTTTGAATCTTATTCAACTGTAACCTCTTTCTTCTTCCATAATTGAACAATTAAGTTAATTTGAAAGATGAAAAATGTCTCAACAATTCAATTAATATGAAATGGAGGGAGTAACGTTTTATGTTCATGCCTATGACACATATAAGTGAAAATATATTTGATCTCTTTTTTAATCACTATATAATTAAGGAAAATCGAAAGAACCAACTAAAATCGAAACAAAAAAACTGACTTGATATAGGTTTGATGTGGTTTATATATTAAATAAATCAATGTAATTGATTAAGTTATTTTTTAGTGAAAAACAAAACCAAATCTAACTATGTACCTCCCACCCACCCTCCCCCCCCCCCGGTAACAATCATCCAAACAGAGTGGAGTGTGCTTGGTATGGAGGAAATCATTTTTCAATTTCTCATATTACTACTAAAAAGAGGCAAAAAAACGACAGACAAAAAAAAACGACAGACACAAAAACGACAACAAATGCAACGTTGTTCATCGCTTTGTTTATTTTTTTTAATTTATGTTTTTTTTTCCACAAAAGTGACGGACAAAGCCTTTTTTCTGTCACTATTATGTTGCAAATATTTATGTCAAAATTACTTATAAATAATTTATTCTTATTTTTTAATAATAGTGATGGATTCTGTCATTATTATTAAAAAATAAATTTTCATAGAACAACGAACACCATCGTCTTTTTTAATTTATTAATAAATTAATACATATAATATATTTTATAAGAAAATTATATTAATTTTTTTAATAAAAACACAGCGTGGTATTTATCCGTCATTTTAGGTCAATATGGCGGCCAACTATTCAAAGAAAAGCAATGGACAAAATGACATTGTCTATCACGTTTCTTAAAACATATGGGACATAACTGATTCTTTTTCTTTCTTTCTGTTTCTCTCTTCTTCTATCTATTTTCCTCCACAATCCACTGCCTCAACTGTTATCTTCCTCCGTTGTTGTTGCCTCCTTCCCCTCCTCCTCCAGCTTCCTCCACTTCATTGTTGACACTTGACACCTATATCTAGCTTGATAATTTTCAAAACAAATAATTTTAGATTTTTTATTCGTTAAATAGCACAAACTGTATTTTTTTTTATAATTTTATTACAATCTATCGATAATTATCCTTATCACTAAAAATATTAGAATTTTTATGAATTTGCTATCATTTTAGGTAACTTCGGTTGTCATTACTTTTCATCTCAGTTAGTTGCATATAAATAAAACATTATTTAATTTTATAGACCATCATTTCTGTTTAATTCAAAAGTCATTTCTTACGTGGCATTTGTCACAATTCAGACCGCCATGAGTGACATTAACACTAATACTTCAGTGAAGAACCATTTACTAACCTCAACCTATCCCATTAACCATTCAAAGAGGCAAAATCATACCCAAGATGGAAGGAAATAATCTAAAACAGTCAAAGGACAAGTTCCCATATTTATAATTGTGAAATATAACCCCCTAGAACCTGAAAGTCATAGTACCAAAACTCTAAAGTATCTAGAATAAGGAGATGGAACCCCAACAAGAAAGCACAAGTTTAATTCTGAAATGTTTGTATTCGAAAAGATTGATAACTAGAAAAGTAAGAATCCATGGCAACCCAAAATAAGTCGCTCACTCTTGGATTCACATCTCTTGCTTCTCACAATTGAGGTCTCAAAGCAGCCGCCTGAATATATCTTGTATTGCACAAAGAAAGATCAAGTGCAATATCTGTACACAAACACCGTATACTGGTAGGATCATACAGTCAGTTCCAAAACATGAATGTAAAGAAGTAACTATATATAAAACAGTAACGCGGACTACCACATATACCAACAACCAAAACATAATACAGACTCCCAATCACCATCCTTAACTTAATCGATACATGAAATATGTCCTACATGATCACAAAATGCAGTTATTCAATCCTCTGATAGAATGCACACACAAACATTAGTGTATTGACATGGTACCTGAGCCAACCATTGTTAGCATTTCATACCATGTATGGTATCCGAGCCAACCGTTAGTATCATGTACTAGCGTGGTATCCAAGCTAACCATCAATCACAAACATCATGCACACGCACAATCACAATGAACAACCAACTTGAAACCACAAGTAAATAAACAAGTTCATTGCATAAGATTATCACATGAAATTATTTCACATTAGCCTTTTAGTTTTCCCCACATGCATAACACATATAATACTACAAATCAACTAACATGCACACATTACATACCTTGGAAAACAAATAAATCATCTCTTACCTTGAAGCAAGCATGATTACTCTAAAGAACTTGAGCTTTCCTTTTTCATAATGCCTTTGCTTGTTCTTGGTCTAAAACTATAATCAGATGCAAGAAACCAATGAATAATGACCTAATTAAACCGAAATTATTAGTTAATCCTAACTCTAGATCAATTCCCTGATCATTCTACCCAAATTAGGGCTTTTCCAACCATTAATTGTAGTAAAAACTCTCCAAAAGAGTAACATTCTAGATTCTACTACTTAAGAATCAAAATACATTTTAAGGGAGTAATTCACTAACCATTACAGAAGAAATTGGTGGAAAAGCTGTAAAAGAATACCCTAAATCATCCTTCATTTTCCCAAAAATGAAGTTACATAAAACAAGAGGTTTTGAGACTTTTTCTGCACAAAAATCTGACTAACCCCGCTATAGCGGCCCAACCTGCTATAGTGGGAATTAATTCATCCTGCTATAGAGGCGGCCACCCGTTATAGCGATTGAACGGAACATAAACTTAGAGTTCTCTCCAAAAGTTTCCATTTTGCAAAGCACCTTCAAAACTTGGCATTCTAAACCAATCCCTTCACACCAATATTGATACCAGAGATTTACTCACCTAAATTCGATCATGAAAGGCCCAATAAGTTCCTTAATGTCTTAGATACTAGAAAACGTGACTCAATCTTAGACATATTATAATGACTCTCAGGTCATTTTTATGTTTATGCCTCACGTTTGTCATTTAGAGATTTCTAGTAGTGACCTAGACTAACAGTTCATCATCTGGTCGTTTGTTTAGTTTTCGTGTGAGTTTTATCATTTTGGAGCTTTTGAACCTTGAACGATCAATTTGATCAGAAGTTCAGGAAGATGACCTTAGAATCAAATTCATATAATTCCATCAGCTTTGAAAGGGTCATTTTAGGCTGGTAGCATAGTCGACATGACTCCCGAGGTTTTTAGTGCGAGTATGTGCGATTAGGTGTTTTAACTTTCAAATTAAGGACTAAGTTTGACTTCGATCAACATTTTGAATAAACGAGCTCGAATGAGAATTCCATCAGTTAACTCCAGAGTGTTGAGTTTGGTCTAGAGTAACCCTTCGTTTAGATCTTGAGGCTTCCGGGCTGATTCTGAGCCCCCTTGTGGATTTGGCTTAAAATAGCATAATTTGTTTGTGCACACGGGGTTCCGAACAAATCTCAGGCACCCATCAAAGTTTTTGAGCCTTAGCACATCAGTTGATGTATTGATAGCTGAGGCATGCCCCATGTTCGCGTAGGGCTGGCATGTCTGTGTTGTGGAGACGCGTTAGTGGGTAGCCACCTGGCCTGCACATTCGTGCCAAGGTTGCAGCGTTCGCAAATGAAAGTTGGCCTGGCGTGCGTGCAGTCCCTCTATGTCCGCGAGGGCCAGCCAGCTGACTATTATATTATGACCAGGTCGCGATGTAACCATGGTTCAAAAGCTTATTTTGGCAATTTCTCCTCCGTCTGAGCTCTGATTTGGGCGATTTGAAGTCCCTTGTGGTCGTTGGAAGAGTGGCTACGTGGTATAGTGATTGGAGTGCGTTGATAAACCTCCTTTTAAGGTGAATTTCACCTTATAACTTCTGCCCTTTCTTTGATTTAAGCTTAAATTTAAGTTTTCATTGCTTGTTGTTCTATTGGCTGTTTTAGGCCTCAAATTGTGTTCAAATTTGGAACACAAGTTTGAGGCATAGTTTAGGACCTTTTGACGGAATCAATTCCAGAAATTCTGATACGAATCCCACAATTTTTGTTTGACTCTAAAATTGGTCAATTTCCATTTTTTGTTATTTTGTTGTCTGAACAACCACACTAATATTGTGATCCTATTCTTTATAGTGTGGCAACGTTCATAGGCGATTAGGAAAGGGAAAGTTCTGGCCTTATGATTTAGAGTTTGCGCGGTCGGCCTACAGGTAAGCTATGACTTTCTTTCTGATTAGATTAAGCCTGAAGGTCTGAATTCATGTTAATACCCTTGGCGTTGGCTAGTTGAAGTTTACTAGAGGTTTAATGGTTGTAGCCTGTGGTGACAAGTCTCTAACTTGTACATTTTTTAGGGCTCCATTTTTAGAGGCTCAGTAAATTTGGTGGTGAATGAAACTTCATCAGAGTTATGGCCTAGAAGACTGAGTCATATGAGCGAGAAGGGGATGAACAATTTGGCTAAGAAAAATTTGCTTTCTGGAGTGAAACAAGCAAAGTTGAACAAATGTGTTCATTGCTTAGCCGGTAAACATAAAAGAGTTTCTTTTAAGAGTCATCCACCTTCGAGGAAGCTTGGTTTGCTGGAGTTGGTACATTCTAATTTGTGTGGTCCTTTTAAGGTAAAGTCTCATGGTGGTGCACTTTACTTTGTGACTTCTATTGATGATCATTCTCACAAGCTCTAGGTATTCTCTTTGAAGTCTAAGGATCAGGTATATGATGTGTTCAAGAATTTTCAGACCTTGGTTGAGAGGCAGACAAGGAAGAAATTGAAATGCATCTGTTCTGATAATAATGGTAAGTATATTGGTCCTTTTGATAGATATTGCAGAGAGTAGGATATTCGGCATCAAAAAACTCCTCTAAAGACTCCTCAGCTAAATGGTTTAGCAGAGAGGATGAACAAAACTCTTATTGAGAGGGTTAGATGTATGTTTTCAAATGCTAAGCTTTCAGATTCCTTTTGGGCAAAAGAACTTAATGCTACTGCCTATATTATAAATTTATCTCCTACTGTTGCTTTGAATGGTGATGTCCTTTTGGTCTTGTAAGAATTCATCTTAAAGTTTTTGGGTGTAAAGTTCCTAAGGATGAGAGGTCAAAGTTGGATGTTAAAATTAGGCAATGTATCTTTGTTGGTTATGGTCAAGATGAATTTGGCTATCGTTTCTTTGATCCAGCTAAGAAGAAACTTGTTAGAAGCTATGATGTTATGTTCTTTGAAGACCAAACAATTGAAAATCTTGACAAATATGAGAAAGTTGCTTTTTAGAGTAGTGAGAGCCTAGTTGATGTTGATCCAGTTCCTTTGACTACTACACCTAATGAAAATCAATTTGATATTGAAGATGATGATCATATTCAGAATGACCAGTAAGTCGTTGATGCTCCAATGCAAGACAATGTGGATGACAACAACTAACTATTATTGATGCTCTAGAGAGTTCTCTCAGAAGATCTACTAGAGAGAAAATATATTCATCTCATTATTCTCCCAATGATTATGTATTCTTGATTGATGGGGGAGAACCCGAGAGTCTTGATGAGGCCATGGAAAGTGAATAAAAATAAGGTAGTTTGATGTTATGGAAGATGAAATGAAATCTCTACATGATAATTATTCCCTTAATTTGGTTATGTTACCTAAAGATCGAAAAGCATTGAAGAATAGGTGGGTTTTCCAGGTGAAACATTAAGATGGTAACCCAGTTCCACGGTACAAGGTTAGATTAGTTGTGAAGGGTTTTAACCATAAAAAGGAAATTGATTTTGATGAGATATTCTCTCAAGTTGTGAAGATGTCATCCATTTGTGTGGTTCTAGGCTTGACTGCAAGTCTAGATTTATTGGTTGAGCAATGTTAAAACTGATTTTATTCATGGTGAATTAGATGAAGAAATTTATATGGAGCAACTGGAAGGCTTTGAAGTCAAGGGAAGCGAGAATTATGTTTGCAAGTTGAAGAAGAGCATGTATGGTCTTCCTAGGCTATGGTACAAGAAGTTTGGTTCTTTTATGAATCACCAGGGCTTTAAGAAGACTTGTTCAGACCATTGTGTTTTTGTGCAAAAATTCTCTGATAGTGACTTTACTATCGTTTTGTTTTATGTTGATAACATGCTTGTTGCTGGTCATAATACTTGAAGGGTTAAAAAGTTGAAGAAAGAGTTGAATAAGTCTTTTGCTATGAAAGATTTGGGACCAATGCAGATTCTTAGCATGCAAATTATTCGTGATAGAGATGCCAAGAAGTTGTGATTGTCACAAGAGATGTACGTTCAGAAAGTACTTCATAGATTCAACATGGACAAAGCTAAGATTGTTAGTACACCTTTAGTTATGCACTTCAAATTGAGTGCTAAGCATTTCCCTTCAAGTGATGGTGAGAAGGAAGATATGAAGAAAGATCCTTATGCTTTAGATGTTGGTAGTTTGATGTATGCAATGGTGTGTACAAAACCAAATATTGCTCATGTTGTTGATATTGTTAGTTGTTTTCTTTCTAATTCATGAAGAGAGCATTGGAATGAGTAAAGTGGATTATGAGATATCTTTGTGGCACTTTTAGTTTGAGTTTATGTTTTGGTACAAGGGAGTCTATTCTTTGTCGTTACACTGATTCAGACATGGTTGGTGATGTCAATACTCGTAAGTCTACTTCTAGCTACTTAATTACTTTTGTAGCGGGAGTTGTGTCTTGGCAATCTAGGTTGCAAAAATGTGTTGTTTTTATCTACTACAGAGGCTAAGCTTATTGTTGCTATTGAAGCTTGCAAATAGTTGATCTAGATGAAGAGATTTTTGGCGGAACTTGGTTGTGCTCAAGAGAGGTATGAACTTTATTGCGAAAGTCAAAGTGCTATTCATCTTGGCAATAATTCTAAATTTCATGGTTGGTCTAAACACATTGATGTGAGGTATCATTGGATTCTAAGTTGATTGAACTTGAAAAGATCCATACCAATGATAATGGTTCTGGCATGATGAATAAAGCTTTTCCAAGAGGAAAATTTGAAGAATGTTGCATGATCGCTGAAATGGTGGTTTCCTCTGCATAGTCGGTAGGGGGAGAATCATTGGGTTTTAGGTTTTTTCTCTTCATATGTGGATAAATAAAAACTCAATTTCGACTAGTCCACCTTGACCATAAGCCCAATATTATGGTGCATATGTAAGACTTCATTTTAGGTCGTATTTTGAAGAATAACAAAAGTTTGATCAGCAGCCACGTATAGAGAAAAGTGAGTGAGTGCAGATTTTCGCACAAACCCTAGCAACCACAATCGCGATTCCCGCTTCGTTTCTTGTCCGATTGAGCTGATTTTTGGACATCTTGTTCCTTTCAACTTAATCTTTGATTAGGAACTAAGAGAGGGTGATTTGGAGTCCTATAGATCCAGCTTTTAGCTCGTGAACAATAGTTGCGGTTTGGTGATTTACTCCTTTTTATTTCTCTAGTTTTTGGTGTTATCTTGTAGTTGTGTTGCTCATTGTTTGGCATTTTGTTGGTGACCATTTTGGAGAACACTTTGTAACTCTCGTTGATTTTAGTGGAGCTTTGGCCTTGTGATTTTTACTCTTCACACCGAAGAGGTTTTCCACATTAAAATTTGGTGTCTCGTGTGTTGATTTATTTTGCTTGCTTTGGTTGATTTGTTTGTTACCCTAAATAGTGTTTATCTTGCATTAGTTTGTCTTATCTTGGTTCAAATACAAAGGAAAAGTTTTGACTTGGATTTCTTCCGCTATTACCTTGTCGTGCACATTTATTTTGTGCTTGCCTTTTCCCAACATAAATATAATATTTAATACTAATTTTAATGAGAGTATTATGAATAGGTTTCGAGAAATGAAAACTCGTAGAATATAATTAAAATACTATAGTTTAACTAATCAAACTTTGTTTTGTTGGCTTCTTTGCACACTACCGAAAATCTGAACTGAACTAATTCGGTTCTTCGCTTTCAATTTTTCGGTTCGATTTTGATGTTATTTTTTCAAAAGTTTTATTCTTCAATTCGGTGTAAGGGTCTCAGAACTTCAGTGCACTGAAGAATCGAATTTTTATTAAAAAATAAAAAAGATATATATTTATTTATTTATGGGCATTTTCTTAACTAAACATAAAAAGTCAGCTAACAATTAAATCATTCATGACAAAACAAAGTAGCAACAAATTTATAATTCAATAGTTAACTTCAAATATTAATTTCCAAGAGGAACCTAAACGTATTTTTATCGATGTATGTCATGTAAAGGAATTTGTCTTCATCGTCCTTGTTTTTTCGAAAAGTATTTGGAGGCACAATGTTCTTGAAAAAGACAAATATAGTCTTTTAGTTAGCACAATAAGTGTTCTATGGTGAGACACATCATCCGCTAACATATATAGTTTTAAATTTTTAAGTTTCTTATACTTTAATTTTTTCCTCATTTTATTTTTCATTCGCACCGAAAAATTGTTCTAAAAACACCTAACCAAACAAAACCGAAGTAAAAAAACCAAACCGAACCGAACCGAATTAGTTTGGTTTGGTAAATGGTGCACACTTTTCTAAAATTGAAAACCGAAGAATTGAGCTGAAGTTTGATAAAATTGAACCGAAGAACCGAACGTCCACCCTTAGTTGAATCTCTCGGTGAAAATTTTGTATCCACCATTGAATGTATTCCTTTAATCTTGAACGTATCAAATTGTTTGATACAATTCTATTAATGTCATCATGTCATACAATTTCAAAAACATTTCAAAATTCAGATTTATCAGAAACAAATAAAATTTTAAGGTGATAAGTTTTTCCTTCAAACTAATTGTTTGGTTCATTGCATTAATATTTTCACTACAACTTTTATATCATCTTAGATCAAACAAATATCTTCAAAATGTAGGAATATTTG
>JAJOOR010058405.1:0-15204 GCA_036250505.1 Solanum acaule | reverse complement strand
TATATATATATATATATATATATATATATATATAGAGAGAGAGAGAGAGAGAGAGAGAGAGAGAGAGTGTGTACTATAATAATCATGTCAAACATTATCTTTTTAATGAGTGTGTTAAGTTCAAATTTAACAAGTAAAAGTAAATAGAGATGAGATAACAAATGAGAAAAGGATAAAAGTAAGAATTAAAATAATAAATAAGAAAATGACAAAAGTAACAATGACAACACAAAAGTAATAAATTAAAGTATAAAGTCAATACATAATATGACAAAAGTAATACATTGAAGTATAAATACAATAAATGATTGGTCAAAAGTAATAATTGAAGTAAAAAGACAATAAATAAAACGACAAAAGAGAAGAACAAAATGAGCATTGATCCATGCAAACTAAGGGACATCTCGGATAAATACTTTTGACCGTCTAGACATTTTCAAAATTAATATGGAATGAGATAATTTCGCGTAAATAATCTATTTTTAAGGTGTACTTTGTATAATTTTCCCTAAAATCTTACCTACTTTGGGAGTTGTTCGTTCACTCTGTATTATTCTCTATAGTTATCAAAGATCTAAATTACACGAAAATTAATTATTAAGAAATTAGTTTGTGTAATTATACTAATACCGATAGCAATTTTTTTTATGAATTGTAGGAATATGAGCATTAGATAGCACTGAGACAACAATTTGTTTACTAACACGGAAAAGTTACTAAATCTAAACATTCATCACATGTTAGACAATACTTCTTTCATCATAGGAGATATAATAATGAAGGAGTATTTACTATTCCTCCATAGTTTTTATCGGTAATTATATCAATTTTAACATGATATATTGTAACCCATCATTAATTTAAAGAATAAACTTATGAAAAACTAGGATAAGAAATAGAATTACCTTAAAAAGTTAAGATAAATGATAAAATATGGGACCCGCACTAAGAATTATACTAAAATGTTCCCCGAACATGTGTTCCGAAATGGAACACAATCCAGGGCTCGAAATAGCGGGAAGAAGTAACATGCAATTTATTCATATTTAAAGAACAAGAATTAAGCACAGGCAGTCAATCTCATTGGGCGAGCCTGGGTGCCCAAAAAGCTTCCCAAGTCATATTTTGATGGTGTTTTAGCCCCTTACTTCATTTCCTCCAAGATTCACGCCTCCAAACTTGTTCAAATTAACTGCCAACACTCTAAAATCATGAGGATTAGTCAGAAACAAAGAAGATTAAATATAATCTACAAAGAAAAAACACAAAATTACACTTATTTTGGTATCGATGGGTTGCCTCCCATCAAGCCCACAACTTAACATCGTGACGTGACGTCGTATACATCACCTTTTGTTTTTATTCTCCGGGGAAATGAACCTCCTACCCACCTTTTCATTATTCTTTTGCTTTGGATCCTTGGGTAGGATTGAGAGAGTCACTAGGCCACCTGAGCATTGTCTTTCCTGATTGTTGACCCTCAATTGAGTGACACTCTTGATTCCGTATGACCTAAAGTTGCTATAAATGATCTTTTTGGTTCTTTTTTGAAACTTTAGTATCATCATATTCATTCCGGCTTCTTGGATTGCTATTGAGTTGGATTGATTGCAAATGCCCAAGATATCCTCAATGTCCACCACAACCCTTCTCTTCTCATATTGGCTTCCAAGGTTGTGATCTCAAATTCGAGTTGGATCATCTCATGACACCTAGCTAGGAATCATAAGACACATTTTACTTTTTATGTCTGTAGGATAAGGAGTAGCATCTACCTCATTTCATGTTCATAAGAGTTGTGAGTTCAAACTCAAAATTGACTGCTTCATGTCATCGATTTAGGTGCATGTTGAGAAGCTTTTCATTTTCTTGGGAGAGTTGGTGTAGGGCCTTTTTTCCCCAATTGAACTTTTCCCATGACCCTAAGCCGAAATTGGCTTGTCACATTTGTTTCACGACATGACCATGGGTCAGTATATGACATACCACTCCCAAACATATGATCACAAAAGGCCATCAAAGCAAACAAAAGAAAGTAAAGACAACTATTTACAATTTAGATAGAAACAAATAAACTAGAAATTCTAAATCAATTCAATACGCCTAATTGTTCTCCATCAACGACGCCATTTTTTTATAACACTAAAATTACCCTCAAAACAAATTCAAAGAGTAAGCGGTCATTGTAATAAAATTACCCAACTAAGAGTCGGGGCTGAATCTCATAGAGAACAATTTATCGACAATTGAAAAGACAAAATGAATAGCTATAAGTTTGAATATATACACACAAAATACAAGGTTATCAAATTACGAGTGATTTTGGTAACTAAACGATGGTTTTGGGAAAAGACAATATCAGGCAAGGGATATATGAAAATTGGGAAATTTGGAATTCAATCAACACTCAATGATCCATTGCAATTCAAACATGTTATTTGAATCATAGATAGGATAGATCATCATCAAGCAAGCACAATCTTCTTTCTTTCTCAAAGGGTTATATCACAATATCTCCTTTCAATCTCAATCGAGTCAACCACAAAGCAATCCAAGACCTTAATCTAAATGCCTATTTCTAGAAAATTTAGCATTCAACAATGTAGACCTAAATTATCTCTTTTCGGTCTCAAATTTAGGACTCAAAGACAAATATGATTATAAACCTAATTCTCCACTTCACGAATTCTCTTTCGACCAACCCACAAAGATCGGAAGCTAGATATGAGGTGCACTCTCAAATCATTAATTCAAACATGAAAATTAAATTAAACCCATTTCATGAATTCAAGCATGAAATTAAGGAATTACAAAAATAATAGAGCAATAAATCAAATACCCAAATAACTTTGTCTATTTCTAGCACAAAGGCCTCAATTTGATTTACATAATTACACCCACAATTCTAGTGATGTAAGGCTAGGAAATAAAGAAGGGAAAATAGATTTTACTATCAAGATCACAATCTTCAAAAACAAAAGTGAATTGTGAGGCAACTTGCCTTCAATGTCTTAACACAAAATTAAAATCTACAAATTAGGGTTCTTCCTTAGTCTAAGCTAAAAGATGAGAAACATAGTCTAAAATCTAATATGGAATAATGCCTCTTTATAGGCCTTTTGTGAGAATTTGGGTCTAATGCCTGAGAATTTCCATTTTTGCCCTTAACAACCTAGGCAGGCTTCGTAAAAGCGGCAGGCGGTTAACAAAAGTAGATGTTGCAAAAGTGAAAATTTGTTGGCTAAAGCGACCCGCACCTTTTTTGATAAGTTCGCAAAAGCGAACCCCGCCTGGTCACTTAAGCGACCAATTAACTTTGTTGACTCCTTCGCTAAAGAGAAATCTTTTCACAAGTGCGACATCTGAGACTCATTTCCTGCCAAGTTCAACTCTTTTTAAGCTTATTTTCCACTTTCGCTCATCATTTTCCTTTCCAGCAAACAATACCTGAAATCAAATTAATTAGATGGATAATTAGATTCTTTCTCTACTTGAGCGCTACAAAATAACAAGAAAAAAACCTCAAATGAGTGAAAATCCACCACTCATCACCCGTGCAGGCAAATGATATATGCAACCCAATCAAATTAGACATTCTGGACTTAACGGCGCAGTTATATCTTCAATTTGAAGTTATCTTGATAAAATGTGGGTCCCACATGCAAACTTCATTTTAAGCTAAAATCCACAAAGGGGCTAAGATTAGCTCGGAAGCCTCTGGATTCACACGAAGGGTCGTTCTAGACCAAACTTGACTTTTAGAAACTAACCGCCCTGAAAAAATTCTCGTTCGGCATTTTTAACATGAATGCAGACCAAAGTCAAAGTTAGGCCAAAACTTGAAAGGTAAAATGCCTAATGGTACAAACTCACACCGAAAGCCTCAAGACTCGAGCTGACAATGCCTCTAGCCTAAAATGACCCTTCCGGAGCTGATGGAACCATCGGAATTGTATTCTAAGGTTGTCGTCATTGTATTTTGAGGTCGTCATCCTGAAATTTTCATCAAAATAAACCATTTAAGGTTCAAAACTCCATAACACAGAAATTTGCATTAAAACAAAATGAATGACCGGATGACCGAGCTATCAGTCCCAACATTTCATAAATGACTAGAGGTTCTTATAGGAACGCTCTAAGCGATTAAAAGAATACATAACCAGAGAAATTACCTGGAGAGTCATTACAATGTCCACTACTAAAAGGAATTTTATTTGCAAAGTAAGAGTCAAGATGTGCTTGAAGGCTCAAACAAGACAAAAAGCTTCTCTTGTATCTCATGCTCGGTCTCCCAGGCAGCCTCTTCAAGTAGACGGTGACTATAACAGACCATCACCACATGAATGACTCTCGAACACAACCGATACACATCTCTCACTAGAATAATAATTATCTCATCCACAAGGTCAAACGATCAACCAAACAACTACATGATACTCGGGCACATTACATTCATCATGGACTTACCGATGATACATCGAAACATGAAAATTTGGGTGTATAGCTTAAAATACTTGTGTAGGGCTAACTCATAAGCAACCCCACCAACTGTTTGGAGGATCTCGAAAGGACCAATACACTTCGGGCTAAGCTTTCCCCGCCTTTCAAATCTCATTATGCCCTTTATGGGAGACACATAGACGAATACATGATCACCAATTCAAAACCTCAAAGGTCGACGCCTACGATCAACAAAACTCTAGTGTATACTCTGAGCCGTCTTGAGCCTATCCTGAATCACTCGTACCTAGTTTAAGGCCTCCTGAATCAGACCTATTCTCTGTAGACTCAAACCAACCAACAAGGGAGTGACAATGCCTACTATATAAGGCCTCAAATGGGGTCATCTGTGTATTAGAATGGTAGTCGTTGTTGTATACCATCTTAATACTAGAATGTTCCTAATGAAATCCAAACTCCAAAACACATGCCTGCAAGATATCCTTAAGAACCAGAATAGTACGCTCTGACTGTCTATCAGTCTATGGGTGGAATGTTGTGCTAAGGTCAACACGAGTGCCCAACTCCTCCTAAAGGGTCATCTAAAAGCTAGAAGTGATTTGAGATTCCCGATATGATACTATAGACATAGGCGCATTGTGAAGATGAACCACCTCATGAATATAGATATGTACCAACCTCTTGGCGCTAAATGAAGGCTAAATAGGGAGGAAGTGTGTTGAGTTGGTCAATTGATGACTCAAATATTGTCAACACCTCTAGATATACCTGCAATGAAATCGATAGTGATGTGATTCCACTTCAACTTTGAAATGGGTTATCTATGGTACTCACCACAAGGCCTCAAATGCTCAATTTTCACTTGCTAGAAACACAGACAATGGGACACATAGTCTGCAATATCTCTCCTGATTCCTCTCCACCTATAGTGTTTCCTCAAATTATGATACATTTTCACGGTGTCTAGATGGAACTCAATCAAGTCCCCATCTCTTGGAACAGAAAATGGCTAGAAAATCTTGTAAGCCCACCTGAATATAAGGTAGCCTGACTGGCATCACCCTCTAGCACTTGATCTCGATGAGAGACCAAAGTCTCATCCACAAATCTGCGATCATGAATTCATTCAAGAAAGGAAGATTGAACTCCCACATAGGCTAAGACCCACCTAGAATCTAAAATATCCAACTGAATCATCCTATTGGCTAAGGACTGAATTTCCAAAGCCAAAAATCAGTCAATAGTAGACAAGAAGTCTAAAAATACTTACCACTTTCTGGCTCAAGGCTTCTTCTACTACATTCGCCTTGCCTGAATAATAGAGACTAGAGAGATCTAAGTCTTTTAGGAGCACAATCCAATGGCAGTACCTCAAATTAAGAGCCCTCTATCTCATAATGTACTGAAGGCTCTTATGATCAGTTTAGGTCTCACAACAAACTCTAAACATGTAGTGCCTCCAGATCTTAAGCGCAAAAACTACCGCAGCCAATTCCAAGCCATTAGTTGGGTAGTTGCACTCATGCAACTTAAGCTACCTAGATGAATAAGAAATACCCCTTCCCCGCTGCATCAATACACAACCCAAACCAAAACCAAATGCATCACAATATATTGTGAATCCCTTGCCCTCAAGTGGAAGAGTCAATAAAGGAGGGGTGGTAAGTAACTCCTTGAGTTTCCAAAATTTTAACTCACACTTCTCATACCTCTGAAAAGGAACATAAAGACGAGTCAACTAGGTCAAAGGTGATGTTATGGTAGAGAAGCCCTCAACAAACACCCTGTAGTAGGTTGCTAATCTAACAAAGCTTCAAATCTTAGTAATTGAAGTGGGCCTAGCCCAATCACGAATAGTCTAAATCTTCGCAGGATCTACCATGAGGCCATCCATGGACACAACGTGCCCCAGCAATGCTATAGACTCAAGCCAAAACTTGCACTTTTAGAACATAAAATGTTGATCATGCTCTCTTTTACTCTGTGAGTATACAAGAATATCATCAATGAATAAGGATAAGTCATGAACACATGCTTCATCAAGTCCATAAAGGCGGTAGGGACATTAGTCAACCCAAAAGACATCACAAGAACTTATAGTGTCCATAACGAGTCCTAAATATGGTCTTAAGGATGTGCGATGCCTTAATCCTCAACTTATGGTAACCAAATCTCAAATCAATCTTCAAAAACAATGCGACACCCTGAAGCTGGTCAAATAGATCATCAATACGAGGGATAGGGTAACAGTTCTTCACTGTTGCCTTATCAGTTGTCTCTAATCAATACACATATACATAGTATCGTCCATCTACACAAATAGAATGGGTGCACCCCAAGGCGATACACAAGGTCGAATGAATCGCTTAACTAAAATATCCTAAATTTGAACCCTGAGCTCCTTGAGCTCTATGGGGGGTCATCCGATAAGGCAGAATAGAAATAATTGATTTTATAAAATTCACAATGTTTTCAAGTTATTTTTAAATAGTTTTGTCACTTTTTATAAATCTAAAGTAACTAGTAAAATTACCCGCACTTCGCGCGGGAATTTAATATCACATAATTTATAAAATAATACTAAAACCTATTAGTCACTAAAACTAAAATACTATATTATCTTACATACAAGATTATGTAGTAACAAACATTAAAAATGTAAAGAAAAATGAAAATTATTACATCTTATCATTTATTTTTAATAACATAAGCATAAATTAATGACAATAAAAATACATATTAAGATTTGTAACATATGCAATGTTGTTAGTGAGCCACTCAACAGGAGAAAAGTACACAAATATTTAACTGTGAAGAAGAAGAAGAGGTTCAGAATTTTCGTTGTTTTATAATGAGAAGAAATCTCACTATTATAGACAACAAAGGATAGTGTCAACAAATGTTTATTGTGCCTTATCGAAAAAGTTACAACTATTTGAAAAAGTTGCAACCCTTTGGAAAGGTCACAACTTTTCATAAAAGTCGCAAATCTTCACTAAAGTCACAAATTTTCATAAAAGTCGCAACTCTTCATTAAAGGCGCAATTTTTCATTAAAGTCGCAAAAAATCACAATTTTTCATGAAAGAGGAAGGCTAGTTTTGGAAATAAATAAATTAAAAGGGAATTATTGTCTGTGGTGGCGCCACGTACGCGGGCCTAAGGTTCTCTCTCATATATATATATATATATATATATATATAAATATTTGAAAATCATGTTTAAAATATTTGTTTTTAATTAAATATTTTGTTAATTATGTTAGTTTAGTTAGTTGATTATATTTTGAGTCAATTAGTTTATAATCAAGTTAATTATTTTATTTTGTTTAGATTAAAAACTCATTATTAATTAATATTAATTCATCTTATTTAAATCCTAGCCCAATTTACTAAATTAATTCAATTTGTCTACGTTCTTAATTACAATTGATCATAATTGAAACTCATGTGGTCATGTCCTAATTTGAAATTTAGCCCCTTCTATTATAATCTATACACTTCCTTACCTCACCTTTTACTCATTTATAAGATCAATTTTTGGCCTTTTTCTCCCAATAATTCCAGAAGCCCATTCTTTCATTACACTCGATACTAACCCAGCCTAATTTTAATACCAAAAATATACCTAGCAATACCAACAATACAGGAAGTTAATACAACCCATCAACGACATTCCAATACACAGCATCTTCACAACATCAAAAAAAAATTGTAACCCTACACCTCTCTATATAAACCCTTCTTTGATGTAGAGAGGTTGGAGGGAGATTACATTGGAGCCGGAAAAAAATATACAAAATAGGTTTCAAAATTGTAAAGACTTGGAATCCATATTTTCTTGGTTTTCTTTCTCATTCCTCGTTCACAGAAGCTTGTCGGAATCACATTTGTGGTCATAGAAATCTCCCTCAAGTTTGTTTGTCTCAACCGTTGCCCTGGAAAAGGTATATAACCTCACCCTTCTTCAAGTCTTCATTTATCTGGCTGATTGTTTGTTCTTGATAATTGATAGTTGATAAAGATTAGAATACTTCATTTTGGGTGAAGTTTTGGTTTTTTTTGTAGCTTCGAGTTGAATATGATTTGACTACGTATTTTTGAATGTTAAAGCATATTTCTAGTTGATTTCAGGATTGTAACTCATTTTGTTCTCTCCTTCTTTAGCCTCAATTGCCTTATTGTTATTTTCAGTTTTGATTATTTGACAAACAGAGGGACCTTATAAGGTGACCTGATCCTTTGCACCACTATTCGTACAATAGACAGCTGGAAAAAGTACATAAGTTTGGTAAGGTTGGTGCACGGTCTCCAAGCTTGGCAGAATCCTTGACCAATAGCATGGCCTCGAAGGTTGTGTCTATTTTTAATAAGGTCACCCTTCAACAAACACAACCTTAGTTTTTGCATTCCTGAAATTCTCAAGAACTCAAGTAAAAACCACTCCTTTCAAGAAGTATTCAAGAGCAACAGGGACCTGATAAAGCTATTTGTTTCTTAGTTGTTTTAAGTTTATACTTTCGTGCTTATGTTGTAAATATATTCATGAGCTATAAAGTAATTAAATTGTTTGTTTGTTTAATCAAAAGTCTAAGTCAGTTAAAGTTAACTAATTTAGTGGGCAGTGTTGTTGCTGCTTAGTCAAATTCTAAGTCATCTAGAAGTAGGTGGTTTAGTGGGCAATTGTGTGTTGCTTAGTGAAGTCTAAGTTATCTAGAGTGGGGTAGCTTAGTGGGCAATATAGTTATTGCTTAGTTGCTCTCTTGTAGTAGGGTTGCTACATTGAGGGGGGAAGGGATTTAGAGGTAAATTCCTAGGTTGCAAGCTATTGTAATCTAAATCGTTGCTCCGTTTGAGAGAAATGGAGTTGGGTTGAAATACTATGAGGACAGGTCGTGGTTTACATTGCCCTTGAGCAAGGGGGTTTCCACGTAAAGTGCTTGTGCTACTTTATTTACTGCTTGTGCTGCTTTATTTACTACTTGTGCTTATATTACTGTTCTAACTGTGTCAAGGGACTTTGTCCATTGACTGTTAGTGGACGCATGCATTCCAACATTTGGTATCAGAACAGGTTCTCTCTAACTGGTTAACATCAAGAGAGATTCCTTGGAAGAATGGTTGCTCCACTTAACTTGGAAGAAGGACAATCGTCTACAAGACCACCTCATTTCAATGGCCAATTCTATAGTTGGTGGAAAATGAGGATGCATGACTTTTTGATGGCTGAGGACACTATGGGGCATTGTGTTAGATGGTCCCTTTATACCTACAACGGAGGTGAAGGAAGGATAAATCACTAAAGTAATCCCAAGACCCGTCAACAGTATAATGAAGCTGACCATAAGAAGATCGAAAAGAATTACAAAGAAGAGAAGTTTTTGGTGTGTGGGAAAGGTACTGAAGAGTATAATCGTATTTCCACCTGTGAATCAGCAAAGGAGATTTGGGATTGCCTCGGGACTTCTCATGAGGGCACTAATCAAGTGAAAGAGTCAAAGGTATACATGCTGACTACCCAATATGAGAACTTCACTATGAAAGATGGAGAGACAATCCACGACATGAGTACAAGATTTGTTTCTATTACTAATGAGTTACGCTCTTTGGGAGAACTTGTTCATCCAAGCAACCAGGTCAGGAAGATTCTTCAAATTCTTGCAAAATCTTGGTCAAGCAAGGTTGATGTTATTACCGAAGACAAGGACCTGAAGGTGCTCACAATGCATGCCCTGATTGGAAGCGTTCAAACACATGAAATGAATAGAAATCAAGAGGCGTCAAAGAAGGAAGTGAAAAGGGATAAATCTCTATCCCTCAAGGTGGCATCAGGAGATACCTCTGATGAAGAAGAGGACATGGCCTATATCACTAGGAGATTCAAAAAATAGTGAGAAAGTATGGAGGCTTCCGTAAAGGTGGAAATTCAGGCAGGACTGCAAATGCAAATGATCTGTGTCACAAGTGTGGAAAACCAGGGCACTTCATCAGAGATTTTTCTATGACTAAAGTTGAAAACAGAGACCTCCCAAGCCCTAGAGGAGAAAAGATAGAAGAAGGGACCCGATCCCTGACAGGAAAGGAAAGAGAGATGTTGCTAACTATGTTGTAAAAAAGGCCCTTGTTATTTGGGGAGACTCCTCAAGTGATTCAGATCAGTCAGAGCATCCTGAAGATGTATCCATGCTCGCAGTCAAAGATGATGAAAATGTTTTCAACACCATGTTTGCCTTCATGGCAAAATTTGATGATGAAGAAGCTGGGGAAGAGGTAACACTTGCTGACCTTAAACAAGACTTGCATACTTATTTTGTTAAGAAATTGAGGAATCTAGCAGTCGTACTGATTTACTCTATTACTGAGTTGACAATGGAGAAGGACTTGATGAACAATAGCCTAGACATCTTTCCTGAAGAAAAGGTTGGGTTGGTTGAGCATATGTTTGTTGTGGAGGAACAACTGACAGTCCTGGAAACTGAGAATCTAGAGCTCGGGGAAAAGTTGGAAATGATGAGTAAAAATGTGGCAAAGGAAAGGGAGAAGCTAGCAACCTGCAACTAGAGCTAGAAACTCGACTGAATAGTGCCGAAACTAAACTCGCACTGGCATTGGAAAGAAATAATCAGATGGAAAGAGATCTGGTCCAGCTTAGAAAAGAACTAGAAAAATCTATGAGATGGGCAAGCTCTTCTAAGCTACTCTCTAGCATTACTAGTCAAATCCAAAGCAGTTGGAAAGGGTTAGGTAGTCTGAACATTAATTCTCCCTATAATCCTCATAGCAAGTATGTGT
Organism: Solanum acaule; assembly: GCA_036250505.1. Lineage (NCBI taxonomy): Eukaryota > Viridiplantae > Streptophyta > Magnoliopsida > Solanales > Solanaceae > Solanum > Solanum acaule. The sequence continues at coordinate 3,953 of JAJOOR010058405.1, read as the reverse complement.
CAATCTATTGTGCCTTCATTGTGGCCGAATGGTCACCTGAAAAGGGATTGTCTAGCCTTTAAAAGGTCCCAAGAAAACCTTTCTTCCTACACCAATCAGAAAACTGCGCAGAACAAGGGACCTTCTCCCACCGCCAGAACTTCCAAGGTGAGAAAGACGGTTCTGCCTCATTGGACAAAAACTGCACTTATCATGCCTCTATTTGTTTACTGGGACTCAGACTGAAATGGGTTCCCAAGTCTGACAAGTGATTTTTATTGCAGGGGAGTGGAAGAAGTGGCAGTCAATGCTGGTTCATGGATAGTCGATGTTCAAAGCATATGACCGGAAGGACTGAGAACTTCTTATCACTCAAGGCACTTCAAGGCAGAGGTGTATCTTTTGTAAATGGAAATAAGGGGTATATTCTTGGAGTTGGGAGAATCGGAAAATCGCTGGAACACTCCATCGAGAATGTATATTATGTGAGTGGACTGCAATATAGTCTTCTCAGTGTGTCTCAAATATGTGACAAGGGAAATGAAGTCAGGTTTCTATCAGAAAAGTGCATCGTTACCAATCTGGTAACAAAGGAGGTGATCTTGACGACAAGAAGGCAAAAGAGTATGTACGTGACTGACTTGGATACTGCTTAGGGAGATAATCTAACATGTCTCAGTGCTCAAAGTGAGAATGCTAACTTATGGCATAAAAGGCTCGGTTATGTGAGCTCCTCTCTACTGAACAAACTTTTCTCCAGGACCTGGTTCATGGCTTACCAAAACTAAAGTTCATTGATAACAAGGTGTGTGATGCATGTGTCAAAGGTAAACAGACCAGATCCTCCTTCAAGTCAAAGAAGCAAGTAAGTTCCTCAAGACCTCTTGAACTAATTCATATGGATCTGTGCGGGACCCATGAGAGTTCAAAGTAGAGGTAGAAAGAAGTATATTCTGGTGATTGTTGATGATTATTCAAGGTTCACTTGAACTATGTTCCTCAAGTCCAAAGAGGAGACGTACAACGTGTTGATGATTTTCATCAAAATGATTCGGACAAAGTTAAACTGCAAGGATTAGGTCCGATCATGGAAATGAATTTGAAAATGCAAAGTTTGACAACTTCTGCGCTAAAAATAAAATTCATCATAATTTTTCTGCTCCTAGAACACCCCAACAAAATGGTGTTGTGGAAAGGAAGAAGAGAACTCCGGTTGACATAGCTTGAACCATGCTCATTGACTCAACTCTTCCCAAAAAAATTTGGGCTGAAGCAGACAACACTGCTTGCTATGTGACTAACAGGTGCTTGATCAGGTCCCTACTGAACAAAATGTCATATGAGCTACTCAACAACAAAAAGCCCAAGCAAAGCTATCTAAGGGATTTTGGAAGCAAGTGTTTTGTACTGAACAATGACAAAGATGATCTAGGAAAATTTAATCCTAGAAGCGATGAAGGAGTGTTTGTGGATATTCACCCTCTAGCAAGGCCTACAGAGTCTACAACAAGAGGACTTTATGTGTTGAATAAAGCATTCATGTGATTTTTGATGAAGTTGGTGCCTTTTCAGATATAAATCACAAATATGAAGATTATCTTGAAAAACTTCTTCAGATTTAGAGAGACAGAGTGAATGAATCACTGGGTGAATGAAGTCAAGATCTTGAAGTTGTTGGTCAGGATCCAACCGAAGAAGTAAAAGAATGTGATAAGCCTGGCGGAGGACCTCGTTCATCTGACAATGCAGATCCAGATGATGCATCTCAACCTGGAGAAAATGTCTCTGAAGAGGAAGAAAAGCAAACAGATCAACCTCAACCCCTAAATGCCCAGTCAAGGTGGAAACATATGTCATCTCATCCTCTTGACAATCTTGTCTCCCCTTTGAACTCTGAGATGCAGACCAGATCTAAAGCTAGAAATCTGGTGGCTTTTTCAGCATTCATATCCAACGTTGATCCAAAGAATATCAAGGAAGCCTTGAAAGATACTGATTGAGTGAATTCCATGCAAGAAGAACTTCATCAGTTTGAGCAGAGCAAAGTATGGCACCGAGTCCCAAGACCTGCTGACAGAACCATCATCGGGACCAGATGGGTGTTCAGAAACAAACTTGACGAAAATGGTGTTAGCACAAGGAACAAATCAAGGCTGGTGGTTCAAGGCTACAATCAAGAAGAAGGCATTGACTATGATGAAACATTTGCTCCTGTTGCTAAAAATGGAGGTCATCAGATTTCTTATTGCCTTTGCAGCCTTCATGGAATTCAAGTTTTTTCAAATGGATGTCAAAAGTGCATTCCTAAATTGCGACTTGAAGGAAGAAGTGTATGTAAAGCAACCACCTGGCTTTGAGGATATTGATTAACCAAATCATGTGTTCAAGCTGGATAAGTCACTGTACGGACTGAAACAAGCTCCTAGAGTGTGGTATGAAAGGTTGTCTAGATTTCTTCAGAAAAATGGATTCAACAAGGGGAAGATAGACAACACCTTATTCCTAAAGACAAGAGGCAAAGAGTTGCTTATTATTCAAGTATATGTGGACGATATTATATTTGGAGCAACCTCTGAGGTCCTATGTGAAGAATTTGCCTCACTAATGGGGAATGAGTTTGAAATGAGTATGATAGGAGAGATAAATTTCTTATTGGGGCTGCAGATCAAGAAAACCTCAAGTGGCATCTCAATTTGTCAAGAAAAATATATCGAGGAGTTGCTGAAGAAATTTTATATGGTAGATTCCAAGCCCATTGACACCCTTATGAGCACTAACTCAAAATTGGGTGCAGATGATATCGATGTCTTAATTAATCAGACTATGTACAGAGGGATTATTGGATCATTGTTGTATCTCAAATCAAGCAGGCCTGACATAGTCTTAAGTGTAGGCATGTGTGCAATATTTCAAGCATGTCCCAGGGAGTCACACTTGAAGGCTGCCACGCGGATTCTGAGATATCTAAAAAAGGCAATGACCTGGTCCTTTTCTATCCAGTCGGAGACTCATTTGAATTGGTAGGGTATGCAGATGCATATTTTCCAGGTTACCACGTGGATAGGAAAAGCACTTCTGGAATGACCCACTTTCTCGGTTCCTCACTCATTTCATGGGGAACTAAGAAACAAAACTATATGGCTCTATCCACAACGGCAGAATATGTTACAGCTGCATCTTGTTGCGCACAGCTATTATAGATAAAGCAGCAACTAAAAGACTTTGGAATACTCAACTCATTATATTCCACTCATGTGTGACAATACAAGTGCGGTCAATATGGGGAAAACTTTGGTTCAACATAAGAGAACCAAGCATATTGATGTTAGGCGTCACTTCCTAAGAGATAATGTTGAAACGGGGACATCTGTATGCAGTACTGTAGAATCGAAGATTAAATTATTGATATATTCGCCAAGGCTCTAAGCAAGGATCAGTTGAGAGTAATAGACTGAAGCTGGGATGATGAAATTAGACTGAGCTGGCTCTATTCAAAGCATCCAACCCTCAATGTCTATGATCTGTAGGGCAGGTATCCTTATTATTTGTAATGCCTTGTTTTTGCAAGACCAATCGTGTACCTTTCTACAGGTATACACTCATGGGGAACTGGAGGAGTAAGGAAAGATCCCAACCATTCAGAAGTCAATCTTCTCTACTTGCAGATAGAGACTTGGTCCTGTCTAAAGGTCAGTGTTTTGTTCATTGAATTTAAATTGTCATTGAGAACCGTTGCGACCTCCACATGTCAGTCAACGACTATTCTGACCGTTTGTCCCATCGCTTTAAGTCCAAGCGATGCGTCTACTCAGGGACTTCACACACCCTTTCATTTCTTTTTATATCTCTTCCCTACAGTCCTCTACTCAGACATTTCAAACTTCTTTGAATCTCCTGAAACCCCTAAAAAAATTTCAAGTCTTTCTCTTTCTGGGGGGGGGGGGGGGGGGGGGGGGGGGGGGGGGGGGGGGGGG
>JAJOOR010058398.1:0-13629 GCA_036250505.1 Solanum acaule | reverse complement strand
TATATATATATATATGTATATACTATGTTGCTTTATGTTATTATCTTTTATTGATCTTTTAAATTATATCCTGCAATTCATGTTAGTTATTGTTTCTACCCTTACACCCATTATTTATCATTCTGGCTTATGGGTTGGCTTACCTACTAGTGGATAATAGTAGGTACCATCATGAATCAAGATTCCAGGTTGTAACAAGTTGGTATTAGAACCCCCCTAGGTTCACTATTATCACCTGCACAGAGCTAATGTCTAGTAGAGTCTTGTAGATTGGTGCAGAGATGTTCTTATTCTATCTTCAAGAGTCTACAGAGCAACCTTAGGAATATTCTTTCTTTTGTACCACTTTTGTGGATCATGCATACTAACCTTTTAAATATTACTCGTTACATTCTTTCAAAGGATGGCTCATATGTGTGGCTCAATCGTCAATGGTTTTGCATCATATCCCCCTGATAGAGCCCCTACAAGGGCAAAGGATGAAATCGAATGCATATGAGGGCAGCAACACCAACCTGGGATAGACAGATGTAACACCTCAAAAAATGGAAATGGAAAATATAGCATTTTGGGTTGTTGGTTGTTACCTACGAAACCTATTTGTGGTTCGTAGAAAGTTTTACAAGTTGTAGATAGCACTCGTAGGAATGAGGTTGAGATCTGGGAAATTCTTGTTTCTGATGTTTGACCTACGAATGAACAGGACAGGTCGTGGGATGCTTGACGAGTCGTAGATGTCTTCCGTAGGAAGGTTCCTGACTTAGGAAACTTATGAACTTAAACTTGCGTTCTACGGATGGGTTCTACAGACGTAGGAATTTGGACAGACCATAGAAAGGTCTTGTGGAAAGTTAGATGAAATTTTCGTTTCTAAAGTTGGTTCAATGGTTAACCAGTACGGGCAGTAGAAAGTTCTATAGAACGTAGGACTGTCCGGTAGTTATTTCTTAAGGGTATTTGGGTCTTCTCCTATGCATCTAATTCCTATACTATATATTTTGCCTATAAATAAGATCCTATAACTGATTTTACCCCTATAATCTACTGATTCTCCTTCATTTTTCAAAATCCCCAAATTCCTCTAAATGTTTTTCTCCAAGGCTCTCAAGGATTCTAGGGTTCTTCATGTTCAAATCTCCTTTCTTCATCAATTTTTTTGGGCTTCAAGATTCAGATATGTAGGGATTTCATCAATGGGTTCCATTCACCTATTAAGTCCCCACGTATTCTCCAATTCAATTTCCCTAAATTGGTTAAATTCTTATTCAATTCCTTATGGGTATTATTTGTATTGATTTAAATTGTTTGATTTTGATCATATGATGATTATTTAGATTCAATTGCATGGTTTCCAATCAATACTATATGAACTCATGCATTGATAATGATTTTGACTATGAACAAATAATTGCATGAAGTTGAAGAACAACTATGAATGAATGAAAGAACTTATGCATGATTTATAAAAAAATATTTTTTATGATCTCGGTTTCTTTAAGATAAGCATCGATTAATTGTGAAAGGATTTTCTCACATATGCATAGATTGTGAAAGCTTTCCTCACGTTAAGGGATCACGATTTGGTGAAAGTTTTCTTGATCATGCATGATTCAAGGTTGAAGGAGCTATTATGTCATATTTTTATCTTGGATTAGTAACTTATTTGTGCTTGTCCATGCATGATGATACATTTTATTATGATTGTTCCTTTAGGATTTTTTCTTAGCACAAAGAGGATATTGAGATGGTGGCTCTCCCGTTAGTAGAGGTTGGATTTCTTGTAGAAATCTCCTTGTCCCTAACTACTTATCCCGTAGGTTGTCTTAAGTAACATAGCTAGTGGATCCACCTAATCTAGAAGTTTAAGTTATTTGCCTTAGAAAGCAATGACATTTGTTTTTCAGTGTGGGAGCAAGACACCGCCTTCCACGTTATAGCTCACGTGGTCTATCTCAGTTAATAGTAAATATCCCACAAAACTAACCTAAGTTGCTTTCAAAGGTTGTATAATTCTTACCTGATGAATTTAAGATGCATTGACTATATTCATGATTTATGACGTGTCTTAAAGGTTTTACTATGGTATTTTGGTCGTGCATATCATGTTTTTCGATTATGTCCCCTTTTTTGCCATGATTCGTGTTTTATGCATAACTTTCATATTTAGTACATTCCATGTACTAATGCATTCTTGTGCTTACATTGTTTCACTAGTGTAGGGTTTGATGACTCATGTCCATCCGTTTGTGGCTAGTTGATCACTTTAGAGATTGAAGACTTGGTGAGTAGTCATACTCTAAAGATTGTGTCCCCTTTATTGCTTTCTTATGTCTTTTCTCTTGTATCGGATGTTGAATGTGTTGTATGGGTTTCCCAACCACTTCTTTTGATGTACTAGAAAGGCTTGTCCAGACTATGAAAGACTTATGCTTTAAATGTCAAACTCTTTATTTCATATGAGATTTCTTGCCTTTCTCTATTATGTTGTGTATATGTATCTACAATGTCTTGTGTAGGGCCTCTCAGGATCTTATATGTCATGTCATGTCAAGGGGGTACTTTGTGTTATGACAACAGAGAAATCTAGAGTTAGTGGCAGAACCTCAGAGCGCTCTAATTTCTTTTTAGTTGTTGGGGCCCGAGCAAGCCTAGAAGCCAACCCGGCCAACCATGGTTCCAGACCTTTAGGTGGCTATTGCCCAGTTATTGATAATGTTGAAGGGCGTGTAGCAGGCCTTAACGACTTTCTTATCCTTGATTCCTGTATGAGCCTTAGGCTAGCTCAGTATTGTGAAATCCTTAGTTTAGGTTAGTAATTTCTTGCTTATGCCTTAATATAGAGATGTTAATATCTTTGGGGTTGTTTTTCAATGTTTTATAGAAACTGGTGTGATTAGTACCTTAGAATGAGTTTTTGTTGACCTTTAGATATCATAGTTGCTTCTTGTAAGAATTTTTCTAGTCTGATACCCTTTGCTACAGCAAGGATTATGAGGTTGTTTTTGCTTTACGGGGATTCACCTTATTAGACTTGTACACACAATGAGGTCCCTGTCCCTTTTTTAAATTTGGATCTTTCAAAGCTTATTATTTCCATAGGATGGGGTTAGTTATTCTTTCCTCATTTGGGTAGTATTTTCAAGTAGTTGTGGAGGTTTTTTAGTTCCTTCTTTAAATATTGATTCTTTATAACCCCTTTTGTTGCCTGAATAGAGTTGTTTCAGCTTATGTTACCGTTGTTGAGTTGGTTGAGGTATTTCGGGCTCGAGGCCTTGGTTGAGGAACAACTGAATTCCGGGTTACTTTTTGTTCTCTAGGAGTGAGGTGGTTGTTGTTGTATACTATAAGATTTGAACTTGTTGTTTGGATGCTGGTAACGGCATGCATTGCATTGGTTTCTCATTATCACGTGACTATTGTATAACCTAAGGGCATACATCGGTTCTCAATATAATCTTTGAGAAAGTTGGGTTTTTTCCTAAATTACTTTTAAAATGATATTTTTACGGGAGCCATACTACCTTTACTACTTTATAAATTCATCTTACAGAGAAAGGCACATCAAAGATGCGCTCACTTTTTACTTGACTGGTTAGAAAGTAACTAACCTTTCTATCCTTATTTGGTTATATTTTATCTCCGGTCACAATGGCGGACCAGATCTAGGAGAATCGAGGATATAAGACCTGGATCAGGACTAGGAAGATATATACAGACGTTCTTGAGTCCTTCATGGATACGTCTATCTGTATGATCCATTCAACAAAAAAAGGGAGGCATATGGGTCTTATTCATTGACTGGGATTGGGGGTTGGTCTATATAACTTGGAACAATTCACTTCGCACTTATGGTGCTGCTGATTTTACTGCATAACTCACATTCATTATTCATTGCCTAAGCTAAGCATAAAGTGAAAGCAGAAATAAATAATCAACCTCGACCATGACATTTAATCACAAAGGCACAAGGTTCTACTTGACCACTAACCCGCACATACAAACAATGCCAAAACAATCCACTACTAAAATAAATCACCTACATGGATAAATATAGACGCATAACACAAAATAGGGGGTTCAAAACAAATAACAAGTATACAACAAGTCACATACGTAGGTATTGTCATGAAAACCTCAATCCATATAGCATAAGAAATCAAGGGTTAAAAAGAGATGAGGTCACATATATACTAGCGATACCTACAACCTCAACCTGTGACCTTCCTGAAGAAGCACCAAATGGTATGTTTCTAACCCCGAAATGAGCATATGCACTACCCCCTGTAATAATCGTGACACGACCCCTAACTAAAAGTATTGGGACCTTGGGCCCGAACCGATCGAGCTTGTCATATGCGATGTCGAAAAGTATGGCTCCGCCTAGCAAAATGTCCCATTTCACCACTTGAATAACACTTCTTACCCAAAATGACTTACTGGAATGGCCCGACTAAAACACAATGAACCTCGTCACTTGAAAGACCAAAATGCACACCCTAAGAGGTCTAGCACAAATTCTATCCGCCGTGGGTACCATAACCTACCACAGAACCACCCAGAACTTATGGTGCTCCCGCCATGGGTCCGTAGGTTGAGGGTGGAAACAACCCTCACCGAGATGATGTCTACCCCCTGATGAGATCGTATCAACACTATACTGACAGCTAGGCCTCTTAACCTATCATAGTATGTATGAATCACCGCTACTCCACAGACCTCACATAACTAACAACCTGGTAAAAGTAGACCTGGTCGTTATCAAGTGCTCTAATGCTTGACACAGTGGCAATATCAAACCTCCAATGAATTGCTAAGTCATGTCCCGCTCTATAGGGAATAATTTGGGAATGTGTCCTGCCCACTTGAGGAACTCAATCACATACTCGGAAAACTATAAGGAACCTTATTGGAAACCTACCAACTCAACTTTAGCATATGAATAACTCACTGACCAACAACCACACTAGTTTGTGGTGTACCTTTGGGAAGAGCCTAAACTCCCAAAACCGAATCTCATGGATTCAAGGTGGCTACTAACTCTGTCGAAACCTGGTTTGCCCCTAGACCCCTTAGCTAATGTTGAGCATCTTCGATGTCCTGACCTAGAATCAAAGACCTGATGGATGTCCCATTTTCATCCATTGAATGCCTCATGCTATTCATCTATGAGAGAGCATATTTCATAGAAGACTTTTTAGAGGTTAATCAAAGGGAAAGCACACGATAGAAAATCAAGAATGGAATTCCTATGAATGCCCTATATCTTCCCGAAGATATGATACAAACATCTCCGCACCAAGTATCTCTCTATGGGGTTCTCCAGTTTTATTTGTTCGTAAGAAGGATGGTTCACTTCGCATGTTTATTGATTATCGGTAGTTAAACAAGGTTACCATACAAAAAAGTATCCTCTTTCAAGGATAGATTGTTTGTTTGACGAACTCCATGGACCAAATTACTTCTCTAAGATCAACCTCCAGTCGGGTTATCACCTATTGAAGGCGAAGAGAGATGACATTACAAAAAAAACATTTCAAACTCAGTATGGTCATTATGAGTTTTTGGTTGTCTTTTGGTTTAACTAATGCTTCAGCCACATTTATGGACTTGATGAATAGAGTGTTTAGACAATATCTTGACTTTTTTGTGATCGTGTTTATTAATGATATCTTGATTTACTCACGAAGTGAGAATGAGCATGTCGATCATTTGAGTATTGCATTTCAAGTTCACTAAGACCAACAACTATTTGCAAAGTTTAGTAAGTGGGATTTTTGGCTAAGATCTATGGCTTTTCTTGGTCACATTGTTTTCGGTGAGGGTATTAAGGTAGATCCTCATTAGACAGATGCGGTTATGATTTGACCAAGACCTCTATCCCTTTGGGATATTCAAAGTTTCTTGGGTTTTGCCGGATATTATAGAAGGTTTGTGGAAATGTTTTCTTCAATTTCCTCTTCATTGACAGCACTGGCCTAAAATAAAGTCAAGTTCTTATGGTAGGAAGCGTGTGAGAAGAGTTTCCAATAGTTGAAGGATAGACTCACTTTGGCTCGTATTTTGAATTTTCCAAAAGGACCCGGTGAGTTTGGTGTTTATTGTGATGCTTCAAGGATTGTATTAGGGTGTGTTCTTATGCAAAATGTTAAAGTTATTGCTTATGCTTCAATTAAACTTAAGATTCATGAAAAAAAGTATCCTACACATGTTTTGGAGCAAGCGCTAGTTGGTTTTGCCTTAAAGATTTAGAGGCACTATTTGTATTGTGTCCATGTTGATTTATTTACCGACCCCAAAAGTTTGCAATATGTGTTCAAGTAAAAGGATCTAAATCTTCACCAATGTAGATGGCTAGAACTCATGAAGGACTATGACATGAGTGTTCTTTATCTCCCAGCCAAAGCCAATGTGGTGACCAATGCCTTAAGTTGGTTATTTGTGAATAGTGTTGCACATGTTGAGGCTGGTAAGAAAAAATTAGTTCATGATGTTCATAGACTAGTGGCTAGGTGTTCGATTGGTAGATTCAAGTAAGGGTGGTGGTGTTGTTCATAATTGTTCAGAATCATTATTTGTATCGGATGTGAAAACCAAGCAATGTCTTGATCTAATTTTTGTAGAGTTAAAGGAAGCGGTGCTTAAAAAGTTCGTTGAGGCTTTCTCCCAATGGGGACATAATGTGCTTCGATACTAAGGTCGTGTGTGTATTCCCAATGTTGATGACTTGAGAAAGCATATTTTATCAAATGCCTATAGTTCTCGGTATTTTATTCACCCAAGAGCCACTAAGATTTATTAAGAATTCTGAGAGGTCTATTGGTGGAATGGGATGAAGAACGATATTGAGGAATTTGTAGGAAAATGCCCAAATTATCAACAAATGAAAGTTAAGCATGAGAAACCTGGCAGTTTGGCTCAAGACATTAGCATTCCTACCTGGAAGTGGGAATATTTGAATATGGACTTTATCATGGGTTTACCTCGCACTCATCGACATTTTGATTCAATTTGGATTATTGTGGACCGAATGACAAAATCAACTTACTTTTTTCCCATTAAGACTTCATTCTCAATAGAGCATTATGCAAAGCTTTATATAAGAGAAATGGTAAGGTTGAATTGAGTGTCTTTATCCATTATCTTTGATCAAGGTACTCAATTTACATCTCAATTTTTGGAAGTCCTTTCAGAGAGGTCTCGGTACCCAAGTGAAACTTAGCATGGCTTTTCATCCTCTGACAAACCGACCAAACTATTCAGACATTAGAGGATATGTTGAGAGCTTGTGTAATTGACTTCAGAGGATGTTGGAATAATCATTTTCCTTTAATTGTGCTTGCTTATAACAACTATCATTCTAGCAGTAGGATGGTATCGTTTGAGGCTCTTTATGGTAGGAGGTGTAGGTCCCTTATTGGTTGTTTTGAGGTTGGTGAGGTCTCTTTGATAGGGTTTGAGCTAGTGCATGAGGCTATGGAAGAGGTTCGACTTATTTGTGAAAGGTTGAAATGGCCCAAAGTCGACAAAAGTCTTATTCAGATGTTAGAAGAACATAATTATAATTTGCTGTTGATGATTGGGTCTACCTGAAAATTTCACCCATGAAGGGTGTCATTAAGTTTAGAAGAAAGGGAATCTTAGTCCCCGGTATATATGTAGGCCCGTATCAGTTTTTGAGGCGCATTGGCAAGGTTTTTTATGAACTTGAGTTGCCTAATGATTTAGCATCGATACATATGGTATTCCATATCTCCTAATTGAAGAAGTGTGTTGGAGATCTGACATCTATTGTTCCTTTTAACGGTTTGGGAGTTAAATAGAATCTTTCTTATGAAGAAATTCAAGGTGATATGTTAGACTGGAAAGTCCAGAAGTTGAGAAACAAAGAAGTTGCCTCTGTGAATGTTCTTTGGAGTAATTAGTTATTTGAGGGTATTACTAGGGAGACCGAAGCCAATATGATGTTCTGGTATCCTCATCTCTTTGACTCTGCTCCTACTCTAGCTTGAGGTAGTAGCCCCTCATGGTTCATTATTTCATATTCATGCGTTCTAGTCATTCTCATGTTTCCCTCATCTCTTTCTCTTTTCTCCTACCCTAGCTTGAGGTAGTAGCCCCTCATGGTTCATTCATTCTAATTCATGTGTTTTATTCATTCTCATATTTCCTTATGCATGCATGTTCATCAAAAGCTTGATTTTTGATGTTATGATTTTAGTTGGAGTTATTCTCCATGATCATGTACCTTTTATTGAAATTGCATTCATTTTGGTTTGTTAGTTTCTCTCCTACTCTATTTATGTTAACTTAAGTCCTATTCGAGGACGAATATTCCCAAGGGGGATACATTGTAATACCTTGGAAGTAGGAAAATCAAAATGGAAAGAAAAATACAGAATTTGGGCTGTCAGCAATGGATTATGAGTCCCATCTACAGACCGTAGGATGTCCTACGGACTGTAGAAAGGAAACCGTAGAAGTTGGATTGAGATTTTAGAAAACTAGATTTCTAAATTTTGGCCTACGTCTAAATAGGATGAATCATAGGAGTTATGAAGGATCATAGAAACGTCTTGTAGGAAGGTCCCAAACATAGTGAATTTTTAAAGTCGAAGTTAAGTTCTACGGTTAGGTTCCACGAAGCGTAGAAAGTACTACGGGCCGTAGACACTTCTCGTCCATATTTTGTCCAATTTTAAGGTTTTTGAACTCTTCTACGGTTGACTAGGACGGACGATCTGTAAAAAGTCCTACACACTGTCGGTCCAAACCTTAGAAAGGGGTCAACTGTTATTTAAGGGGGTTTTAGGTCTTTTCCGTAGGTGTTTAATATAAAAACCATGTATTTTTAACCCCTATATCAAGACCTATATAAGTGAATTAAGTCTTAAAACTACCTATTCTAAATCATTCACCGAATTCCCAAATTTCCCTCCAAGATCACCCCCAAAATCCTCTATAAGGCTAAGGAAGACAAAGCTAGGGTTTCACTTCAAAATTCTCAACTCACCATAGCTTTTAGGCATTGATCACTACGGTATGTTAGTATTCACCTATGAATTCCTTTCCTCCATAGGGTTCTTAAAATCTTTTTGTTTTACAAGTTAGATTCTCTATTCAAAGTTAGGGTTTTATTCAATCTTCATGTGTTCTTTTCAATTATGATTCAACTGATTATTTCCATATCTTTGTGCATAATTTGAATTAATTACATGATTTTTAGTTGAATTCGTAAGAACTAATGCATGATCCATGATTTTTAGAATATTAACATATAATGAAGCTTATGAAGTATGAAATATGAATTTATGAATATATTAATGTATTTATGAAATTGATGTACGTGATTTGAGGATTCTTTGAGAATCTTTATCAATGCTTTTATTGTGAAAGTTTTTCTCACACACTACCAAGAACATGATTGTGAAAGGATTTCTCACATAAAGGATTCATAAGGTTGACAGGTTTTCTCACCTAAGCTGAATCAAATTTAAGAGCTATTCTAAATGAACTCTACCTTGGATTGATTACTTAATTGGACAGATCCATGGATTATAATATGACTATGATTAATTACTATTCCGTGGGATTTTACTTAGCACAGAGTGGACTAGCGGCAATTACCCATGTCCTATAAACAATGTGCCACCATAGGATGATTGTCTCAGATAGACAGTATCTAGTGGATCTACTTTAGCTCATACTCATGGTTCCTACCTTGGAAAGTAAGGTCATATCTTTTCGGTGGGGAATACACCAGATTTCATATTATAGCTCACATGGTCTATGCCAGTTACATGGCAAAGTTCCCACACTAATGAACTAAGGTTACTTCTAAAGTATCTCACAAGTGATTAAAAGATGTTTAGATTGCATTGACTTTGGTCTATGATTTATGTTTTCTATCCTCTTATCTTGTGATTTAGCTTGGTCATTGCATGTCATGTAAAGTCCTTTTAAGCATGATTTCATAATTCTTATGCATGGCTATCATACTTAGTACATTCCATGTACTAATGCATACTTGTGCCTACATTGTTTCATTAATGTAAGGTCTAATGCTCCTACATCTCACGCTCATGGCTAGTTGATCCTTTTACACTTAAGGATTGGTGAAGCCTCATATTCGAGGACCAATACAGTTTTATAGCCTTGTGTCATTTCAGTTTACAGACTTTGTATGTGATGTATGGGTTACATCACTATCATATTCCTTATGATGTAATAGGTGGCTTATGGAGACTTATATCAGACTTTCACTTTGTCAACTTTTTAATGATGTAAGACTGTTTTGTTGAAATCTTTATTTCTATGATCTTTTATGATGTATGCTAAGTTGCTTCTGTAGGGACTTTCGGGGTTCTACATGCCATGTTACGCCTAGGGTATACTTTTGTAACACCCCATATCTCAAAACGAAGAAAATCCTAGTTTTTCAAAAAATTTGGTGCCAGTACCAACGGAACCACCCATGGACCATAGGTGGGGTTCCTTCATTGAGGAACACATCTTTATAGTCTTTGATCCCACCCATGGTTGACCAGTATTGTCCGTGGTCAGATCTACGGACCATAGGAGAGGGTCAGCAGCCAGTTAGAGGGAAATTGTTGTTGAGTAAACGTCAAACGGTCATAAATCTTAGCACAAAAGGAATTAGGTGGCCCATAACCTATAAAATTAAACATAATTGAATCCTCTTTCCAATGCCACTGAGTTTCCTAAAATCCCATCTCCGAGTAGAAAGTTATGCTCGTTTTAGTGAAGCCCTGTTGGGCAGAGCTTGACCGACTACCCCTACCTACGGTTGGTAGGTCAAACGACAGCCCGTAGGTCCCTCTGTGGATGGCCTTCATCAGTTTTTAATTTAGGGTCATTTAGGTCTTTTTCCTATGAGTTTGGGCCTTTAAACTATGTCGTTTAACCCCCCAAACTATGTCTTTTTACTTAGTTTAAGCCTAGTAACTTAGTCAGAACTTGCCCAGAACAATTATTCTCCAAAATTCATCAAAACATTGAGCAAAAGAGGAGAAAAGAGGCGACCCAAACCCTCCCAAGAATGCCACAGGTTTTTTTCAGTTCCAGCCCCGAAATCAAAAGATTTCTTCGTGAAATTCGTCACCAAGTATGTGGGATTTAACTAGTGGGTTCCTTTCATCCAGTAGGTTCCTAGAATTCAGTCTTATTCTTGATTCACTATATCTTGCTTAGACCTAGGGTTTCTAAAACCTTAGATATTGGTTGTGATTCAGCTGTAATAGTATTCTTAATCAGATTATCATGTTTTCATGAAATCAGTGCTAAGTTCCTTGCATGAAACTTAGAACCCTAGTTGTGTAGTTTCGTTTAGTTCATGAATTACACTAGCTAGGTGAGTTAAATAGATATACATGCCTCAGATTTCCAATGTCATGTTATCAGTATATAATTGTTACATTCTCAGATTTTGCATGTCAGTATTTTGAGCCATTCAACATTTCAGTATTTCAGTCATAATGTGTCATATACATATTTAGTTTGCAGTAGACTTAACACCGAGTTGAACTAGGGTTCAACGTACCCTCATAGTCCCAGAACTACATGCCCCCGTAGGTTTATAAGTCCCCTTTATGGGCATCAGATTTAGTGATCACGCAAGTCATGCCTTTATACCCCTAGCAAGGTATATTGGGTCTTCTCGATGGGGCGTATACATTGGACTCCACATTTTGCTCACATGGTTTTATGTTGGTTAATAGTAGCTCCCATAGTCATACTCTAGTGCATTTGACCTGGTTTTCAGTTATACTTTAGTATTCAGTTTCAACATGTTTATTCATGATTAGCACTTGGTCATTGCATTTAGCTCAATTTTCAGTTATATTTCAGCATTTACATTCAGTCAGATTATGTTATTGCTCAGTTGTATTTGTTCAGCTATATTCCATATCCTGCATGTTAATATGCTCAAATTACACCTCCCTAAAGAAGTATAAGCAATTGTTGTCAAATAAAGAATCCAATTTGTAAGTCGGGGTTGATCCCACGAGGAATATGGTTCAGACCTAAACTTAGCTCACTATTATATCCGTTTAGTCAAACTATTTTTGAGACAAGTAAACAAAGGGGGGGGGGGGGGTTGTAAGCAAGTAACAGATTGTTGATTAAGTAACAAGTAAGCAAGATTCAAACTTTGAGTTATCAATATGAGAGAAAAACTAGGGTATATGTGTTCCCCATAAGCTCTTAACGCAGTAATCCTAATAATAGTAATCATTTCCTAGTGTTTTACATGCAAAGTTGGTAAGTTAGGTATCCCTAAGTGATTGGTCCTTAAGTAGGGAATTTCACCATGCACATTGGTCCGGATACATGTGTATGCCTTACTAACCCTTACCTTTACCCCAGATTAGACATCACATCACTATATGACTTAGTTTTCACCCTCGCTCCAATTGACATTAGACTATTAGATAGCATTCACTAAATCTCTGTTGTTAATTCTTTTCTCATTAACTACCTCCTTGGTCCGACAACTATCAATGAGGCGAGTTTTAACGTTGTGCACCGTTAAAAAGAGTTCTAAGCGAAAGAATTAACAATACATGCATAAACCCTAATCAAGAATTACTTAATTATTATTCATACTTTATTAATTGCTCACGGTCGCACAACCCTAGTTGTGGACTTAGCTACTCATGCTTGAGAGCTCACAATTCATAATTAGATAAGAAGAATTCATGAAATTACAAGTAGAATTTATGAAACCCGAAATCTTCAATTGAAATTCAAAGTGAAAATTGTATTAAACGAATTCCGGAAATCAAATTGCTAAAGTTTACAAGTTGATTCCCAAAACACCAAAAACTAAGAGTTTACAATAATGTCTAACCCCTAAAAATGAGGTTTATAACTCATGTTTATAGAAAACAAATCCTAAATAAAATAGGAAACAAAAAAAGGAAATAATTTGGCAGGACGCAGTTTCAAACGACGCTTCGACCTACAGACCGTGGGTCGACCTATGGTCTGTAGGTCCCCTATGTGGCTCAACACTTAGACAATTTCATCAGGTACTAGAACCTCCAACTCTCAGATCACCATCGATGGATGTGCAGGACGGATCGTGGGTCGGCCTACGGTCTATCGTCTTGCTCCGTGGTTCCACACTTGTCAGACTTCCCTGATGTCCTACGTACGATGCCTCACCTACGGTTTGTGGACTGGACTACAGTCCGTCCTGGCACTCCGTGGTTTGAGTTACTGGAACTCAACTTCCAAGCCAATACCTACGACTGCCAATCCACGGCCCGTCGTTGGACCTACGGTCCGTGGGTGGCTCCATTGGTGGTCACTTCTGCATCTTTTCAGCTCGTATCTTCATCAACCGCATCCAAGCCTATTTCTTGCAAACATTATACACAAAACATTAGTTTTAATACAAAATAGCCCAAACACACACAAACTCTAAGTGAAACACATAAAAAATACCGTAAACTCACGGTATATCAACACCCTAAACTTGTTTTTTGTCCTCAAGCGACACACTAAACTCTAAACGACTCTTATGTAGAAGTAGACGTACAAACTCAAGCAATCACATGGCTTTTTCAATCAGTTCCATCATATTAGTGCAAATCTTTTCATCTAGAC